>CM042810.1:14690906-14950906 GCA_009982885.2 Hyles vespertilio | reverse complement strand
AATGTGTGTATTATTTATTGTGTCATTGTGAAGTGTAATGTGCGTGACTACGTTCAAAAACAAACAAGATACAAATTTAAAATAGCGCAAACAAAACAAATTAAACAACATGCGGGCGGAAAAATAAAATATCAAAATAGGTTTAGCGTACTTAAGTAATGTTTTGTTGAGGTTGAGGCTGACCAAAGATTTCTTCCAGGTCTTCTGCTGCGCGAAGCCGAATCGCGGGCTTTTTCTCGTCTCTCCGGATAAAGATAGAACCATTTTTAATCCAACAGTAACGAAAGTTATGTTTTGATGCGAGCTGTCTTGCTTCGTGAAATAACTTTCGGTTTGTTTTAGTGAGCCTCTCATTGATGTATAGTCTTTGTGTTGGGGAGGCAATGATATTTTCAGTTGTGAGATTACGTCTTAATTTGGCAGCCTTGATAATTTCGTCTCTCTTGATGCGCCGAAGAAATTTTGCTATAATGGGCCGAGGGCCTCTTGCCTCTGTAGGATTTTTATTAGATATTTTAGGGCCGGCTCAGCTAATGAAATCCAAATCTTCTGGGGATAATTCCACACCGATCTTTTGTGATGTCAGCATCATAATATGGGTGAGGTTTTCATTATCTTGCTCTGCTAATCCAATAAGCTCTATCTCATTCAGCATGGAGTTCTGCTCTTTAATATCAAGGTCGACCTGCATTTGCGCAACAGTGGTTTTTAAGAGAACTATCGTCTGATTAGCTTCTTCCAATTTATTTTTATAACCCTGGAGAGTCTCATTCAGTGTTGTAGAAATAGTTTTCAGCTGAGTTTTTAGATCTATGACATCTTTTCTTAAGTTACAAATTTCTGAGTTTTGTGTTTTCAGCTCCCCTACCTCTTCCCTTAGCTTTTTTATTTCTATTAGTAATTCAGATGTTTCAGTGTTGGCAGGAGTAGCGAAAGTTTGTTGTACTGGTGTGCACGAGTTATCTCCTTTTGGTCGGATGCTGCAGCACGGACACAGCCATTCATCTTGAATTTTTGTGTTAACTTTTTGAATTGTATTTCTCTTATACTCAGGCAAATCAAGTCATATGTGTTGTTACAATTCATAAATTTCATGAAATTAAGACTGGTAATATGATTGCCGCATGCTGCACAGTTACTCTCCATAATGTAAGTAATTGAATTTAATTCACCTGGCTGTTCGACTGCAACGCCTTAGGCTCGTTGAATATTGCTGCGTGTAGGCGAGAGTGGAGTGAAGCGCGGGCGCGGGTGGAGGAGCGCGGCAGCGAGCGGTGCGCGAGTTGTCGTAGGTCAGGGCAGCGGGCGGTTATTTAAAGTTTTTGAACTGTTTTCACTTATAATTTGAGAACGCACAGGAGTGTGTTGGCGGTTTCTAGTTAATTGAAATCTACACTGCTTTAACTTGAAAATGACGTATTATATGTAGCCGAAAGGTTAAAATAGACGAAAAAAAAAACAATAAAATCACGGACGAAAGAAATTTATTAATTTATTTATTACTTTTATTTATTTTTAAATAAATTAAATTTTTATTTATAATTAGTTTTATTTATTTATTTAGTTTTTATTCATATTTATTTAAAGTATTAGTTTTTACTTTATAGTAATTTATTTGTCAAAGAAATACATTATTTACGTTAGTCAAATTAAATTATAAATATTTGTGGACCATAAATATTACAACGGTGCGTAGCGGTTTATAGTTACCACCGGATCCAACGCGGCCCTTCCTGAGAAGACCCGGCGAAACAAACTCAGTGGGCTTACACTACCACTGGAACTACGCGACGCGACCCAGTCCTGAGTATATCCAGCGACTAGACTCAGTGGGCTTGTTTTGGGTCCAACTTAAGACAACGACCATAAGTATTTCCGATACGTCCCGTATGTTTAGGCTTACTGCCGGATCCAACGCGGCCCTGACTGAGAAGACCCGGCGAACAAACTCAGCGGGCTTTACTTTACCACTGGATACTACGCGGCGCGACCCATTTCTGAGTAGATCCAGCGAGTCAAACTCAGTGGGCTTGGTTTTGGTCAATTTACTAAAATAAGTATTTGTGACTTGTCTTACAAAGATTTGCCATATGAATTATTATTTTTATATGTTTTTTCGATCGGTCGTCATATACAGGGTATATCAAGACTGCTACCGAAAACGAAGCCGGGTGGTAGTTTAAGCGACTTCAGACACAATCCAACAGAAAAAGTTGCAAAAAAAGCGACATTTTTTTTTTATATTTTTCCTATGACCATATTTGGGTGGTAAATAATTTTTTTCCAGTAATAAATAATAGTGTATACCCTTTTATTTATAAATAATCTAAGGTATAAAAGAGTTTAAATTATTATTTTAGCAAAAACTATGGATTTACCACCCAAAAATGACGATATTTAAAAAATCATAAAAAATAATTGTCGCGTTTCTTTGCGAAATTTTTAGTTGCATTTTGTTTGTAGTTACTAAAACTACCACCCGGCTTCGTTTTCGGTAGCAGTCTTGAGATACCCGGTATATAATTAATTGATTTATTTGATTGTATATTGGTTAATTTTTGAGTTCACAATTTTAGATATTTTTAATTATTTAAATTAGGTTAGGTGGTGAATTAAGCGAATAGTTCAGGGCCCCAGGAGGTCGCAATGTGCAAGAGAACACCTAATCCCAGGCTTTTTATCCTCAATATATTTCTTAATAAACTCATTTGCAAAAAAAACGGGCACCTAAGCAATGAACCATTTCAAATGTTACTATTGGTTTGTTTGATAATAATAGTTAGTTTTACTTTCACAATTTTGTAAATTAATAAGCAAATAATCGTTTTCGTCAGTATTATCATAAAATTTTGATAAAATTTATGGGTTTTAATGCTAAAGTTCACTAGTAGTGTATGCTCGCTAGTAGTGCGTATGCTCGTGAAGTAAAAGTTAACAAAGATTTTTGTTTGTTTTTTCTTTAATAAAGTAAAAGCAGATAAATGTTTAGTATCGAGTGTGACCCCCTCTAGCTGAAATCACAGCTTGAATTCGTCTGGGTATGCTAGCGAGGATATCCCGGATACTTGCTTGCGGAATACGTTCCCACTCCGCGATAATCATTTTCTTCAGCTCTCTGATGGTCTGCGGAGCCGGTTGTACTGATCTCACGCGTCGTTTCAGAACGTCCCAGACATGCTCTATAGGATTGAGCCTGGTTCTGGAAGAAAACCATGTACCCAACCACGGGATGATCGTTTTCTTGTGAGTCGCGCATTGAGAAATCGCAAGTCTTCGTATGTGGACCTTAAGAACAATCTCGAAGAAGTAAGAAATGTGCATATTAGTCTATGGACGGTCAGGAGGAGGCTTCTCGCGGCCAATATACGCAGTCATCGCCCGGCCCGCGGCCCTAAGTTACTCCGTGAGCACAGAGTTGCCAGGCTTAGGTTTGCTCGAAATTGTGAGTCATGGACTCAAGAAGACTGGAATAGGGTATTGATGAAGCCAGGATATCTTTGTTCGGTGAAGATCGACGTCGGCGAGTGCTACGAAGACGAGGAGAACGCTTTGCAGAGGCTTGTTTTGAAGAAATCACACCTTATGGTGGGGGCTCTGTTATGTTTTGGGCAGGAATAAATTCAATGGATCGTACAGAGTTAGTCTTCATTGAAAACGGCTCACTGACTGGACATCGATACATGACGGAAGTTCTAATTCCTCATGCACAACCCGCATTGGTCGCTTTAGGCGAAGACTCAATTTTTATGGACGACAACGCTCGCGCCCACCGGTCTGGCGATGTGGAAGCGTATGTGCAAGAGGTCGGCATTCGTCGTTTGGATTGGCCAGCTCGAAGTCCCGACCTCAATCCTATAGAGCATGTCTGGGACGTTTTGAAACGACGCGTGAGATCAGTACAACCGGCTCCGCAGACCATCATAGAGCTGAAGAATGTGATTACCGCGGAGTGGGAACGTATTCCGCAAGCAAGTATCCGGGATATCCTCGCTAGCATACCCAGACGAATTCAAGCTGTGATTTCAGCTAGAGGGGGTCACACTCGATACTAAACATTTATCTGCTTTTACTTTATTAAAGAAAAAAACAAACAAAAATCTTTGTTAACTTTTACTTCACGAGCATATGCACTACTAGCGAGCATACACTACTAGTGAACTTTAGCATTAAAACCCATAAATTTTATCAAAATTTTATGATAATACTGACGAAAACGATTATTTGCTTATTAATTTACAAAATTGTGAAAGTAAAACTAACTATAATTATCAAACAAACCAATAGTAACATTTGAAATGGTTCATTGCTTAGGTGCCCGTTTTTTTTTGCAAATGAGTTTATTATAATAACCCCTAGTCATAAGTTTGTTTTTGATATGAGTCCAAAATAGTTTGTCCGGTAGCTGTGTTATCCAATTGGGAAGCTTATTATAAAATTTAATACAACTACCCAAGAAATATTTTTTTTACTTTTCTAGTCTAAACGAGGGTATTGCTAGTTTATTTTTATTCCGCGTATTAATAGTGTGGGTGTCACTGACCTTATAAAACTTGTTAATATTTTTATGAACGTGCATTATATTTTGAAAGATGTATTCAGATGACACGGTTAGTATATTGCTTTCCTTAAAAACAGATCGCAAAGAATCGCGGCTCCCTAGATTATAAATAGCACGGACTGCTCTTTTTTGTAATATGAATATGGATTCGATATCAGCCGCTGATCCCCATAAAATAATGCCGTATGACATTATACTATGAAAATAAGCAAAATATACCAATCTAGCCGTTGCAACGTCAGTTAGTTGTCCATAGTTGTCTTATTTTTCGGACTGCGAACGCTGCTAAGTTTAGCTGATAATCTCTCAATTTGTGGACCCCATTGTAATTTTTTATCTATAGTGTTCCCTAAAAAATTGTGGAATTAGCTAGATTTAGAATTTCTGAATTTAAATATTGTTAGGTGTATCTGGATTATCGTCTTTCCGATTAACTTTAAATATTATAGAGGTGTCGTTAGCGAATAAAACTATGTCTGACCACTTCTGAACCATGCAAGGAAGATCATTTATGTAGACTAAGAATAAAAAGGGGCCCAGAATGGAGCCCTGCGGAACCCCAATTTTAACTTTTGATCCTACCGAAGTGAGCCCGTCCAAAGAAACCTTTTGTTCACGACCCGACAAGTAAGACATTACGAGATCAAGTGACGTATCACTGATTCCGTAGTACCTTAGCTTCATAATAAGTGTTTGGTGGTCAACACAGTCGAAAGTCTTAGAGAGATCACAAAAATCTCCTAGAGCATCTTGAGATGCCTCCCAGGCTTCTAAAACCGACGTGATTAGCGATGTCCCGGCATCTTGAGTTGAGCGACCCTTTGTGAAACCAAATTGATTCCTATGTATTAGCTTATGTTCATCAAAATGTGCTAGCATTTGATTAAGCAAAAGCTTTTCGAAGATTTTGCTAAGAGCCGGTAGTATAGAAATGGGTCTATAATTCGTCGGATTGTTCGAACATCCTGACTTAAAAATGGGTACAACTTTACTAATTTTCATTAAGTCGGGAAAGATACCGTCACTTAGGCAGGAATTAAAAATAGTAGCTAATAACGGTGCAATGTTAACAATAATAGCTTCTATAGTTTTAACAGACAGTCCCCATATATCTTCTGTAGTTTTTATTTTAATTTGCTTGAAAGCCTTTATTATTTGACAACTGGTTACCTTGTGAAAGTTAAACTTAGGCATATTTCCAGGAACATTTTCCTTTAAAAAAGATTCCGCTAAATCTACAGATGAATCTAAATGTTTGGTTAAGTCTAATGGTATGTTAGTGAAAAAATTATCAAGACATTATTACTCATGACTTTGGTCTTGGACATATTCATCTTCAAACCCACCCTTAAGGACGCATCATATAGTTCTTCAAGCATACGTTGTAGGTCTCCAAGGCTTGTTGCAAACAATACTAGATCATCAGCAAACCTGAGATGAGACAAGTAGGCGCCATTGATATTAATGCCTGAATAGTCCCATACAAGCGTTTTAAAGACGTCTTCTAAAACCGCCGAAAATAGCTTGGGTGAAATAGTGTCACCTTGTCTCACTCCCCTCTTGTCTGGAATAGGGTCGGTTAAATCGTGAAGTTTGACCTGCATTGTAGCTGAGGTGTAGATCTCCCGGAGTAGGTTTACGTAGCGGGCGTCTATGGAACAGCGATTTAAGGAGTCAATCATGGTTCAGTGCTCAACAATGTCGAATGCTTTTTCGTAGTCAACGAAAGCCAAGCATAAGGGCCGATTGAACTCCCCATGCTTCTCCATAAGTTGTTTTACTGTATGGATATGGTCCATGGTAGAAAAACCACTCCGGAAGCCGGCTTGTTCGACTGGCTGGCATTCGTCTAGCTGTCGACTTAGCCTGTTGCAGGTAACTTTGGCAAACAGTTTATAGGTCTGGGAGAGAAGGCTTATAGGTCTATAATTTCCAAGAAGTGAAGTATCGCCTTTTTTATGGATAATGGTGACAATGGCATTTTTCCAAGTTTTTGGGGTGCATTCATTACACATGACTGTGTTAAAGTTTTGCCAGTATGCGAACTATTGGTTGTCCACCCGCGCGAAGCATCTCAATGGTAACTCCATCTTCACCAGGCGATTTTTCACTCTTCATTTGTTTTAACGCTGTTTCTATTTCGCTAAATAAAACGAGTGGTAAGGGCTCAAAGCTACAATGTTCTATAGGCTGTGCTCGTGGATCTTTGTCTGGCGATAAAGGTTCGTTCGGTTGAGATGTGTATAGTTTACGGTAAAATTTTTCAACTACTTTTATTATTTTGTCCCTGTCTGTTATTGTATTTCCAGTTTCATCTTTTAATTGTATTATTTGTTGATTCCCTATTTTAAGCTTTCTTTGTAACCGTACTCAAGTACAACTACGCCACCGAGGCAGTCATTTTTCTCGAGATAAAACACATTCTGTGTGTCATGGCGTTAAATTATTTTATCGTTATTAAAATTGATCGAGCCATTTTTGTGTAAAAGAGTAACAAATATCCCCACATCCACACTTACATACTTTCACCTTTGTGATATTTTAAGGATATATATACACATTTTTCTGATAATCCTTGCAAAACAACTTGCAAGGTATTTTGATTTTTCTTACGTGAAGTATATAAGTAAGTTATAACTACTTATGACTTTTAAGTGTTAGTTTTTTATTGTTATTATATGTGTATTAACAGATCTGGTTTTAATTTTCTGAATTAGATTGTTTAAATTAGGTACTTACATATGTTTCAAGGTACCACATGGGTGAAGTAAGGATTTGAGTGTCTGTTTTATTATTTGTTTTATAAATTATAACGTAAGTTTTGTACCTGCGCGAAATTTATTTTAATTGTTTCCTTTGTAACATAATATTACAGGGATATATTTTAGTTTTATTAACTTTTTAGTTCCTTACTTTGTCAATAATAAATAAACTATTTATTACATAAGTGTATATATTAACTTTAATCAAAAACTATCGTGATTTCGATAAATGTAAGTATTCCACGAGACAGTTCTTTCACAGCTTTTTTCAAATGCATTGTTTTATACAGTGAAATTAAATAAGTATACAGGATGATATTGACACATTGTACTTATTTTAACCCACATATTTAACATCGCCCCAGGTGACATCTTAAATAATTTGAAAAATATGAGAAGATTTTTGGGCATCCCATATAGATACGAGTTTTTTTACCGCTTAGCTGAACTTCAGTTCAGTTCGGAAACTTATCTAAGCTGTAAGAGATTCGGTATCTATAGGGGTTGATCAATAGCCTTGAAACCTAAAATCACGATTTTTGAAAAAACTATCAGGCAATTTTTGTTCAAATTTGGTACAATGTTACCTGGGATGGTTATAAGCATGTGGTCTAAATTAAATACCAGATGTCAATATCACACTGTATATGGAAAACATCGTGAGGAAACCTGCATACCATAGCGATTTATAAGAATTTCTATGGTATGTAAGTCCGCCAACCCGCACTAGGCCAGCGTAGTGGACTATATGGCCTAACCACTCTCAATCGTACTCTCGATTGTAGAGTAGGCCCGTGCCCTGCAGTGGGACGTATATGGGCTGATACATACATACAGATATGACTTGTGAAATGTTATTATCGACTTCACTCGCTATTTGTGATTGCTATTGCTATTTATTCCTACACTACTAATCGTATCTTAATGCAACTGCGCTATGCCGATCAGGCTTTAATAATAATAAGAAAATTAAAAACCATCGACACTGTTTCATAATTTAATTTGACACATAATGCTTTGCATAATACAGTAAAAAACTTATGGACTATTCGGTACAGTTGTACCTAATTTTACAGTTAAAAGCGTATACTGCATCTGATGCAGTTTACAACCACACATGCCATAGTAATACTGTTCAATCACTGATTATAACATCAGACATCACCCATAGAGAACTGCATCTGATGCAGTCCACATACATCAACGCACATTGAGAGATTCAATAACAACTAGACATTTTACCTCATAAATATATACACTTTGGTTCACATACTGATAATAAATTCACCCAACAGTCGCATACATAGTTCTGACTCACATTTAGATCAATTAAGTACCTATTGTGGTGTCAGTAACAATGATAAACTTTTCGAAACACGCAGAAATGAGACAAATACTTGTAGGCCTCATAAATATATGTCTCGGTACGAGAACCGCGCAAGTCTTTGAGTTTACCGAAACGGTCAACGTATTTAGAATGCTTCAGAGTAGAAATTAGAGAGAATTATTTAACACATAAGGTGTGGTGGGCAACCACACTCACTAAATATAATTACTAGGTAATATTATAGACACATATTATTTTAACCTACTTCTTAATTACTTAACCTATACAGGTGTCCCACAGCGATGCTACATGGGCAGGCAATTTTCCTGAACTAGGATATAATTTTAATTTTGAATAGAATTTAAATATTGAAGGTACTTCCCCTCCATATAGCATCGGGATGGTACACCCTGTATAGAAGCCGTGGGGAACTCTAAGGGCCTCTTCAGTGCGACGCGGACGACCTACGCGGATGTCCGCGACGGACGGTAAAATGTATCAATCCTATACAAGGCGTTCAGAGCGACGCGGAGCGCCCGCGCCGCGGAGAGCTGTCCGCGCGCGGATCAAAATCACTCCGCGTCGCTCGTCCGCGGCGCGGGCGTCCGCGTGCGGACGCTAATGCACTTGTACAGACTTATTCAGTGCGCGACGGACGTTCGTGCGACGCGGACGTAAAGTACTTTCGTCGTCATAGAAGATTCTAGTTTCGCATGTAACTCCTCCAATGTCTTGATGGACATTTTAAAATACATGAAAAATTTCATTTCGTCTTCTTGCAATTCCGAAAATAAAGTTACAAATCCTTCTTTAAAAAGCCTTTTCGCAACGATTGGGTGCCCATTAAATCTTCTTATACCATGGCGACGATTTCTGCTATTTAATAAATAGGCAGCAACCACCAAATTCAATTTTATATCAATCGCGCTCCGCGTCGCACTGGACGATGATGTGATCCGCGATGGACGCAAGCACTAATCCGTGCGCGGACCGTCCGCGTTGCACTGAATAGGGCCTAAAAGATTTCACAACACTTCGTTTTAAAATAATTACAATAATTTCTTTTGAGACGGATAACCCGTTAAGTTTTATTTCCGGAATTCAGTACCCCACAACTGACCTAAATATTCTATGGTATTTATTAATATAATTATAATGTATAACTTTGTCCCTAGAGTCTAATCAACGGGACAGAATTCATGAAAAGATATAGGTATATTATAATATACATGCACAGGTTAGGGATTTGTTATTAGAAATCGGAATTTATAAGAAAACATGACTTTTGAATTGGCATACAAAAAAGAAAATAATAAATAAATAAAGAAAATAATAAATAAATAAATAACAGTAACATACATAGTCTTGAACCTTCAGTAAGATATGGTCTTGTGTCGGGGGTATCAGGAACTACGAGAGAATTTTCGGTCTCAAAAACACCCAGGGGCCCTACTATATTCATCCGAACGAACGAAGGAGCGAACGAACGAAGTTCGAAACTTCGGACAAACGAAGTTTTTTATACGATACGAATGTACCTACCTACATAAAACTTATGGTCGTTATTGATTTATAGTCGTAACAACAGACTTATAGTTACGGTGTACGTTATACAAATTCGAACTTTTACAGAATAGATACATTCGTATCGTATAAAAAACTTCGTTTGTCAGAAGTTTCGAACTTCGTTCGTTCGTTCGTTCGGACGAATATAGTAGGGCCCCAGACCCGAAAGAAATATTTGTGGGCCGCAAAAACATTTCACTCGGTTCGGGAATCGAACCCGCGGCCTCTCGTTTCACAGGCGGCGTCTAACCAACTGCGCCACGGAGGCTGTCAAATATGTTAAAATACTATAAGTAAAATGTCTTTTAAATGCAACAGAGCAAAATTCATAAACTGTTTAATATAACAATTAATATTCAAACAGAAAAAATAATTCAATACAAGAGAGATTCAAAATTAAATGTTTTTAACGAAAATTGCATAAAAAATATAAAAACAAAAATATATAAAAAAATTACTTTCGCAAATAAAATGTAATCAGATACATACTGATCTCAATATCATTTACTTTATCTTCAATCATAGTGTGAGCTCATACATTTTTATGAAGTAGATACCTACCCTACTGAAAAATATTATTAATTCGCCATAAATATGCAACATAAAGGGGCTTTCATCATCATCATCTCAGCCACAGGAAGTCCACTGCTGAACATTGGCCTCCTCTAAGGATCTCCACATCGACCTGTTGGAAGCGGCCTGCATCCAGCGACTTCCTGCAACCTTAACCAGGCAATAGGGAACATGCACCAGACTTTAAACTAACTCAAAATATTTTTTAGTAATCTTTATTAATATAGAATTATACCTTAAAGATATTTTTTTATTTTATCAACTCTAAATCGGTAAAATAAATACTTAAAAAATGACATTTCAAATTTGCCACGCATTTTTTCCGAAACGCGATCTATTGCTTGAAAAGGAAAGTGACGACAATGGTTGCGTTCTTATGAAGTTTTAGCTTGTTGTTTTACGTTTGTTTATGAGTTATTTTGTGGTTTCTTTATACTATTAAATAAAATGGATTATTTTGTCGCGAAATACAGTTCTGTAGCAATTCCTGAAAGAAACTTAATCCAAATACTACGTTGTTCATAACGCAACCTCTGACGTCACAGCGAGTTCGCGCCAACATGGCGTTTGAATGCTTCGAACCTGATAGCAGTTTTGATTATTTTTTTGTACTCTTTTTATTGATATTTTCAAAGACTTATATTTTTTTCCGATTATGTAATAACATACAGAATTGATTAAAAATATAAAAAAATGACATGCATATTCCCTATTGGTTGAACTTAAATATATACTAATACTTTTATACGGTCTCTAATCTAAATGGAAATAAGGAATGATTTATAAAATACATACCTAGTCCACTTGCACGTATAAATAAATAAATATATACCGGGTATCTCCGAAAATACCGAAAGCGAAGCCGGGTGGTAGTTTTAGTGACTACAAACACAATGCAACTAAAAATTTCGCAAAGAAACGCGACAATGATTTTTTAAATATCGTCATTTTTGGATGGTAAATCCATAGTTTTTGCTAAAATAATAATTTAAACACTTTATGCCTTAGATTATTTATAAATAAAGGGTATACTATTATTTTAGGAAAAAAATAATTTACCACCCAAATATGGTGATAGGAAAAAATAACAAAAAAAAAATTATCGCTTTGGCAAATGGCAACTTTTTCTGTTCCATTGTGTCTGAAGTCGCTTTAACTACCACCCGGCTTCGTTTTCGGTAGCAGTCTTGATATACCCTGTATAGGACATTAGCATACAAATCTAGAGTCGTATCAGAAACTAGACTTTTCAATCTCACAAACATTTCACAGACCCGAAATTTGTGGACTGGGCCACATTGAACCTACGGTCGCGCGACACATTACACAATACTGCTCGGTCGAACCAACTACGCTTACGGCTATAACCAAGACATTCAAAAATAAAATATAAAAATATATCAACCCACATTCCAATTCTGTATCAGCCCATATACGTCCCACTGCAGGGCACGGGCCTCCTCTACAATCGACTACCGATTGAGAGTGGTTAGGCCATATAGTCCACCACGCTGGCCTAGTGCGGGTTGGTGGACTTACATACATAGAATTTTTATAAATCGCTATGGTATGCAGGTTCCTCACGATGTTTTCCTTCACCGTTTAGTGCGTGGTGATTGACTATCAATACACACATGACTCCGAAAAGTCAGAGGTGTGCCCTGGGATTCGAACCCGCGACCACCGTGAACATGTTGGCAGTCGCGTCTAGTCCGTTTACCAACAGGCCACAACGCACTTATACAGGCCACAACGCACTTATACATTCCAATTATCATGAAATTATAGCATTCGATGTTATTGACAGTTTAGATAAAAAAAATTTGAAATAGAAAATATTTTTATATTTCATTCCTTTGTATCTTATGGTGCATCCACACCATTGAGATATTATAAGAGGGGACAATCCAAACATTTTTTTGTAACAAAAATTAATGGTACGGCACCGCTCTTTCTGTTTCTGTCTCTGTCACACCTACGCAGTAACAACATCTTCGTTCTCGCTTTAATAGGTTCCCGTATGCTTGCACAAGGGGATCCTGTATCAACCCTGTAGCACAATGCGCAAGGTTTTTATTCACGACTAGCTGTGCCCGCGACTTGGGCGGCGTGGAATTTAACAAAAAAGTTAATTCGTTTATTTAGTTTTTTTTTGTCTTTGCATTTTTATTTTAATTATCAACCTTTGTAACGAAACCATACCCCGATCTAATTCTACGGTGGCGCCATCTCTTAGCGAGCGGCGGTAAACTCCCGTTACACATTTATATTTTATAGTTTTTTGTATTAGCTTTATTGAAAAACTTCTTTATATACAATATTTTGTAAATGAGATATTGATTCGTTGGTGGGAGAAGTGGTGGAAGGCCCCCGACGTGACGGCCCAGTGGTGGCATGCGCGTGGGCTGCGCGCGGGCATTGCAACATTACTTTATTTTTCTAAAATAAATGTAGCCTAAGTTACTCCTTGTTATATCAGCTACCTGACAAAAAAGTCCCGTCAGAATCGGTCCAGCCATTTCAGAGATTAGCCGGAACAAAAAGACAGACAATTTTTTTAAAATATCATTTTCGGCACAGGTATCGTGTATATAACGATATGTAGTTGGACATTTCTTTTTATTTTCACTTTTAAAACAGACACTTCAATTTTATTTATACAGGGTATATCAAGACTGCTACCGAAAACGAAGCCGGGTGGTAGTCTAAGCGACTTCAGACACAATGCAACAGAAAAAGTTGCAAAAAAAAGCGACAATTTTTTTTGTTATTTTTTTCCTATGGTCATATTTGGGTGGTAAATACATTTTTTCCTAAAATAATAGTGTATACCCTTTTACTTATAAATACTCTAAGGTATAAAAGAGTTTAAATTATTATTTTAGCAAAAACTATGGATTTACCACCCAAAAATGACGATATTTAAAAAATCATAAAAAATAATTGTCGCGTTTCTATGTGAAATTTTTAATTGCATTGTGTTTGTAGCCACTAAAACTACCACCGGGCTTCGTTTTCGGTAGCAGTCTTGAGATACCCGGTATGTATAGATGTCCGCTCTAGTATAATACCTCAATGATGTACAATTCCGCACTGCATCGTAGTTACCGTTTTTAGAACTAAATTATTCAACACGGTAACATTAGGCAAAAATCTATATCTTTTTTGGCTACTTGTTACTATTTGTTGAATGTTGCTCGTCGCGCCCATACCGCAAATAACAGGAAATAACAAAATAAATTATAGAATAATTTAAATTAACAAAACATAATCAACAATATTTATAATATAAAAATTCTATCGATTGTTACCACTTTGACTTTTCATTACTTAACATATAATAATATGGCAATATGTACTAACAATAAATAACATTTTGCTACTAGTTGTTACTGAGATATGGTATAAAATAGAACATTGCTTACAATATTTTCATTTGTTGATGGAGTAGCCTAATTTAAACCTATTATCCAAAAACACACCTTTTTGTGATAGGTGGTGAGCCTATCGCCATATCGGGCACAAATTCCTGATTCTGCGCTGATAATGAATAGAAAACACCAATATCACTTTGCCCACCCCGGGATTCAAACCCGAGACCTCAGCTTTGTAACCGTACCGTAGTACAACTACGCCACCGAGGCAGTCTATTTCTATTAGTAATGTTATCCAAAGAAACATGTCTAAATGGCAAATCTATAAGCATTTTGATTAAATTGATTTATAAATGTAGTATAACTTGGCAAAAAAGAGTACGATGCGTTGACAATTGGCATTAAAGGAATTTAATTATGGCAACACTAAAAATGTCACAGTGTTTGTTGAATAATTTTATACGCGAGTATTCGACGCATTTTCGTACTGTGTTTGTTTGCCTTGTGATTTTAAATAAACAACGAAATACACAATAATAAAAAAATAACAAGTTAAAAAAAACCGTCGTAGTATATCGGGTTGCCATATTAATATTAAATTCGATATTAGCGTCCTCATTAAAAACAGACTTTTTTACCACTCCATTAACACTTAAAAAATCTTCAGACAGAGCATATTAGCTAACTAAGTAATACGGCAGATTGATAGGTGGAGAAATAAATTCGATAGGTTTCTCTAGATTTGCCCATAAATCGCGCAAGATCGCATAATCTGGAAGAAAATGGAGGCCTTTGCCTAGCAGTGGGACACGTTTGATGATAATAATAATAAATAAAAAGAATAATAATATAAAACCTGATAAAATAACAAAAAGGTTGCCTAGAAAAGATCGCAGGTAGCAATAAGGCCGCCTATTGTAACCATGCCTTTAGTTTTTTATTATTTAGTATGCGTCTTTCATTTTGGTGTACAATAAAGCATATATAAATAAATAAAATGCACAGATAAAATAAACTAAATAATTATTTGTGCGTTGCCCTTCAATTGAACCAGTTGGTCATGTGTTATGTCATGCCGCAATGTCATAGTGAGAGGGAAAAATATGTATTTCTTGCCGCCGTGAAATTATTAATTATATGTAAATTTGTTTTCCTCAAAAATATTATTTCAATAGTGGATTAACTTACCAACCCAAACATCTATTAAGATCAATGCTAATAAGACGGAGATGAGTAGGTTCGACTACGGGAAACGATATTCGATATATCGAGCGAATCTTCGCATTGAACTCTACTTTTAGTGACTCGTAACTTCGATTATCGACACTTATCAACACTGTTCAATCGTTAAACAATCGATATCGATAAAATGAAAATGACAGACAATAAAAACTACGCGGAATCGCACGATATATCGCATATCGTTATACATAATTTTATTTTTATAATGAATCCCTAATAGTAATAGATTTTAGTACACACTGGAATCACTTTCCGATCCACTAGTGTTGTTAGACATACTGTCTAACATACTGTCTGAAGGGCCATAATCATTGCCGTTGCTGTCCTTCCTGCGTTTGCATTTCTGAAATAAATTATAATATAATAACACCCAACAGTCACCTACATAGTCCTGACCCAGCACTAAGATCGAGTATTGTGTCATGGGTATTAGAAACTACTTTTACTTTTAAGTCTCACAAACACCCAAACCCGAAAGAAATATTTGAGGTTCGCACATTCTTGTCTGATCGAACCTGCGACCTCTCGTTTCAAAGGCGGCGTCTAACCAACTGCGCCACGGATGTCAGGCCAAAATTGCCTCCTGAACAGGGGACTAAAATCGAGCTCGATTGTTTTGATTGGGCTTAGGCCATTAGTGTTTTTTTTATTGCAATGAATGGCGAGACGAGCAAGCCGTTCGCCTGATGGTAAGCGATCCGACCGCTCATAAACAGTAGCAACATTCCACTGCGCTCGCCATCCTGAGACTTAAGAGCGTTTACACCTTGCGCGCAAAGTCAACTATAGGTATTTCTTCGTTAATTTCACGCACACATAAGCGACCAAAGCTGTGTGCGTAGAGCTGCCGCGTCGGCTCGCTATACAGTTAGATCAACCAACTTTGATCCGTGCGCTTCAAAATTCTAATATTCAATTAAAATGTAACTTATGATTTATATATTGGTAATGTAATATCATAAAAATATTTTATTTGCATTATAAGTTCACACTCGCGTCGTACTTGGTGAAGCTGTTGCGTAGTTTGGAGCACAACCCAGGGGTTCTGTGCCACCTGTGCCTGTGCGTGCCGGACCGGTACGTGTGGAGGCGGCGCCGCCCGCCGCTGCTGGCGGTAACGACGGCAAGAACCAACCTCTTGGCCAAGATGCCTCTCACCCGAGCGATTAAAATTATAAATGAGGTACATGTCAAAACAGATGTTTTGACATGTAACCGGAGTGAACTCGCAAAATGTTTACTATTTGAGATTTGTTATCTTATTAGTTTATTCAATTATTTATTTTATTTTTTATTGCTCATAGTTTTAGTATATTATTTTTTGTTTTATTCATAGTTGTAATGTATAGTTGTACTTTCTTGGTAAAGAACTAGTCTTCCAAGATTTGTGTAAAGTCCCGCCAGATCGCATTAGGTTTATACCTGTAAAGACTGTGTGTGTGTTGAATAAATAAATAAAAAATATTACTGTGCAAGCAATGAACAATACAAATTTAGATACTAATCATATTTTCGTTATTATTGCATTGTTAAGTTGCATTCAAATCAGTGTTCAATCAGTAGTCACTACGGACGTTTTATTAATCATTTCGTGTTCGAACACATGAACAGAATTAGTGGCCTTACAACCCCTTACAATTACGAAATGTATTTAATTTTATATTACAATACATAACATAATTTAGCCTCGGAATTACATCCCATTATATTATCTGAAACATAATTTATACTCACTACAAAATCATCGTAGGTAATAAAAAAAAAGTTAAATATTTTACTACCAAAGTACTAAGATGTGGCAATCGCAGTCCGCGCGTGGCTATTTTTACTACGCGCGGCAAAAATCGACTGCAGCCAGACTGGAGCGACGAGCGATACGTCCTCCCTCTAGAAGGCCTTGCGGCGGTCTGATTTGATCCACGTCGGACAGCGTGTTTTATAGTGGTTTTTAAAATATTTGTATAGAAAACATGAAAACTAATTTTATTGAAATATAAAGATGGTGATTTATTGATAAGATGTTCTTCTATTATTATATGCAATTGCTATAAAAAATTATGTACGATAAGTTGGTGAAAAAAAATATGTTCTTGACGAAAGTTTCTGAATAATTTCGCATTGTTTAAATTTTTATTTTCAGAAACTAAACACAAAAAGATTATTTTTCTCAGCAAAATCTCTTCATCTTATTAGTCTGATAATATTTTTATTTTCATCTTATATTTAGTGATTTCGGATATCTTAAGCTTCTAAATTGGGATTTTAAAGCCTAAATAACGAAACTTGTGTTCAGTAATCCTTATAGTACTCACAAATTATCCATCAATCTATAATGTTTTCCACCAAAATTCCTAGATGACAACCTTTTCTAAAATTAGTACTGATTATTTTTCCTTGAAATTGTTTATTGGTGGCTATTAACTCGTTTGAAAAGTCCTGTTTGTAAGCCAAAAAGCGCGCGGAAGGTATAAACGCTCATAAGATCTTAAGTCTCATTATGTCGAGTAGTTACTCTGGCTACAATATCCTTCAATCCGAAACACAACAGTGCATTTACATTGCTGTTTCACGGGAGAAATAGACATTGCGGTGGTAACCACCCAGACAGCCTCTCACAAATGAGAGACCTACCACCAATAAATGTGTGTGATGTTAATTTGGCGAGACGGGCATGCCGTTCGCCTGATGGTAAGCGATACGACAGCTAATAAGCAGTAGCAAAACCAAGCAACAACATTAATTACAAAGCAATGCTTGGCATTACACTGCACTCGCCATCCTGATAAGATACATAAGATATTAATTCTCAATATGCGCAGTAGTTACTCTGGCTACAATGTCTTTCACACCGCAACACAACAGTGCATTTACACTACTGTTTGGCGATTTGAATTATTATTCAGTAAAATACTTACCCCAAGGCTTATAAACTGTTTGTGTTGTCTTTTCTTCGCTAGCTTACGTTTGTCAGCCTTTTTAGATTTACTGTGTTCACTGGGTGCTTTAGGCTTCGACCTTGTTTTTTTTCTGTGAGCAAAAGAAATCAAAATTATTTTACCACCACCAGTCTTGATATATCCTGTATAAATAAATACAGGGTATATCAAGACTGCTACCGAAAACGAAGCCGGGTGGTAGTTTAAGCGACTTCAGACACAATGCAACAGAAAAAGTTGCAAAAATAAGCGACAATTTTTTTTTGAATTTTTTTTCCTATTGCCATATTTTGGTGGTAAATAATTTTTTTCCTAAAATAATAGTGTATACCCTTTAATTTATAAATACTCTAAGATATAAGAGAGTTTAAATTATTATTTTAGCAAAAACTATGGATTTACCACCCAAAAATGACGATATTTAAAAAATCATAAAAAATAATTGTCACGTTTCTATGCGAAAATTTTAGTTGCATTGTGTTTGTAGCCACTAAAACTACCACCCGGCTTCGTTTTCGGTAGCAGTCTTGAGATACCCGGTATATTACTTATATAATTTATACATCTTGACTTACACAGATACGCGCAGTCGTTCCCGTAGTTTCCTATTTTCTGATGTTAATCTTATGGACTCGTCGGTTTGCTTCTTGGAGGCTGCTAGTTGCTTCTTCATTTTCGCGATGCTTCTTTCATTTTTCTCAAACACATTTTCGTATTTCCGTAACATTCTCCTTGAACAAAATTGTCACCAATAATACACATGGGAAAATTGTTAATTCGTACTGTATAGTACCAGCCCGGTGTAGGAAAACTTTGTGAGAAAACCTGCATACCATAGCGATTTGTATGGATTTATATGTTTTTTTATTGCCTTTGTAGGCAGACAAGCTAGCGGTCCGTCTGATGGTAAGCGTCTACCGCTGTTCATGGTCCTCAGCAGTGCCAGGGGACCAGCACAACAAAGTCGCTGCCTACCTCAAGGAGCATACTCTCTTTAAGCCTCACTTGAAGGACAGGTCATAGTGCTTAGGAAACACTGATGCAGGGAGTTCATTCCAGAGTGTAAATTCCGCCATACCGCACTAGGTCAGTGTGTTTGACTATATGGCCTAACCACTATCAATAGCACTCTCGATTATAGAGACCTGAGGCCCTATAGTGGGACATAAATGGAGTGATATAGAGTGGAAGAAATATATGTTTAATTGTATTATTTTTGAGCTTGTGTTCTTTCTGTAAAATGAAAGAAATGATGTTTCCCATCAGATATAGAAATGTCCATGTAGCCATTTAAGCCAATCATGAAAAGATTCATAAAAGAAACACTCACTCACGATCATTCAACTTTGCATTGACTTTGGCTAGTTCGGCATCTCTCTCCTTAATGATTTTATTGAGCTGAGTCTGGTTTCTAATAGTGCTTCCATTATTAAATTGTCATGTTTGGTCTCCTCCGACAATGTCAGATACACTCGGAACATCAATTTGCTTGTAATTTTGTTCCTGCATTGTGGGCATGAAGGTGACCTGAAAAATATATTATACTACATATTTTAGAATATCAAATATGTTGATATGTAACAGTGTTCATGAGAGTCAGTTTAGGAAACAGTACAACTACTAAGAAATAGCTTTAACTCATTCAAAATTACCCAAAATAACTATTCTTACACTACTTTACTTTATTGCAAAGATAGATATGCTGTAGGCCTGTAGCCATTCAGTATTTTACTACTGGATTATTTAAATAGCTGCACTGCGCCTCATTTAACTCTATTTCCCACCAAATTGTTGTTTAATTTTATATTGATTGTTCATATTATCTCAATGATTGTTCATAAATAAGTTATTTCATAGTTCTTTCCTGTTTGACAATAGATACTGTAGCATGTTGTGATCTCTACATTAGCAGAGCTTGTAAAGTGTATTCTTTGTTGGAGATCCTAATAAATAAAAATAATAAATATTTCAACAGCTTCAATTGGCATGGCTATTGACTGGTCAGTTCTTCATAAGGTGTACAATAAGTGAAATAAAATATGTTAAAAAATAAAGAGAGTTTACTTGAATATAGTATACAGACATAATGAAGTTATTGTTTTCCCAATCAACAAATTAATCATATCATTTTATATGGAATTAAAGGTAAATATCTAACAAAATCAATTATTTTAATGCATAAGCAAAATTAATATAAATATTATGTTTTTATTACATTATTTAAATACTATTGAATACCAAATTAATAACACAGCTTTAAGTGGTTTTAGAAATACGTAGAAAAAACAGCACAAGAAATTCGCGCAGCTACACAATAAATTTATTTTAATTAAACAACGCAATTTGTATAAAAAATTGGGTGGTTCCTTCCTAATGTCATTAACGAAAATATATACAGAAGCAACAGTAATTATTTTATCAATCATTTAAAAAAATATTATCTCGGCGTAAATGGCCGACATTTCGCACTTTGCAATACCTGTCAGGTATTAATCGTTTTCTATGATAAAAACATAAACAAACCTTTTTGTCCACTGTGTGAGACACTTATGGTGGAAAACATGTCCACAGCTAGTAACATACATGCTCTGAAGATCATCTTGGGTAATCACATCAGTGCAGATCGTGCAAATAATATGCATTTTATAAGTTAAATTTGTGCTGTAGAAATTCCCTGTCGCACTACAAAAAATAAATATTTAACACTTGTGTATTGTTAAATTGGTTGCACATTATCTATCCATATCATAAAGCGACACATAAAATCGATCTACAATTAAATAATTAGTAATATATACTAAAATAAATAATACAAGTAAATAAAACCGCGTCCCAAATCTCGATTCTCGAGTGAAGTTGGCTGGTTGGCTGGAAGCAGTGCTTTGAAGTAGGACTGTTGATAAAATATCGATGTATCAAAATATCGATATCATTATTAATAAATATCGATATTTATTACTAATACTTTTTTGGACGATATATCGATAGTTCGATATTGAAATGTAAATATCGACACTCGATATTTTTTTATAACTTTTTTCGGCCAATTTATTTAATTTACCCACTAATGTTGTCAATTACTTTGCATCTCTGCTTTATAATATGTTGATAATATTTGTATACAAGGTTACCGACATAGCCCATAGGATTGGCAAGTTAAAGTGGCAGTGGGCTGGGCACATAGCTCGTAGAACCGATGGCCGTTGGGGCCGAAAGGTTCTCGAGTGGAGGCCACGTACAGGCAAGCGAAATGTCGGACGCCCGCCTACAAGGTGGACGGACGATCTGAGTAAGGTCGCAGGAAGTCGCTGGATGCAGGCCGCTTCCAACAGGTCATTGTGGAGATCCTTGGGGGAGGCCTATATTGAAATGAAATGAAATGAAAATGAAATGAAAATAATTTATTGAATCCATTAAAATGTTCAACATCATTTAGATTCAGTCATTTTTTATCTACCACCCGGTTCGGAAAGCTGTTTTCACTAGAGAAGAACGGGCAAGAAACTCTAGTGTTGCTCTTTTCAAAACCAGTTTACAATGTAGTGAATTTTTACAAAATTTACAAGTTGGTTTAAATCAGAGCAGTTTAATAATAATATGTTGCTTTACAATAAATATTTTTGATATGAATATTATTATATTATAATTACTATGGCTGAGTGTAGTCGCCCAGAACGAAGAATCAGTATACTCTTTTTCGCCAAAGCAGTGAATAATTGCGAAAGCCTTATGTAATCCATCAATCAATCCATTACAATGTAAGCAAATCGGATAGACCAGTCTACGCAAGCAGCACCCGTTCACGAGTATGACGCATGTGCCAGCCATCGGCCTCCTCAACCATGTTGCAGGGAAGTGACCGACCTGGCACACGACGCCACCGCAAGCACAGACCTTTAAGCGAGCATGACATACCCAATCACTTACACAGGAAAATAATGGCAAATTTGACAAGTTACTTGATTTAAATGATATATTATAGAGCACACCAAAACTTACGCTCCGAGATACTACACATTCATTTAATTTTATTCTATTCCCAAGCCTTGTTATCGTCTAAATATTCCGAAATTTTATAATATGGCTTATTGCATAATTTTTGCTTGATAGTAGCTTTGAATTTTGTAATAGATAAGGCTTTAATATGACTGGGAACTTTGTTATAAAAGTGTATACAGTAACCCTTAAAAGATTTGCTGATCTTGTCGAGTCTGGTCTTAAGAGTAGCTAGATTATTCTTATTCCTAGTATTTTTGTCATGAATATCGCTAATCTTAAGAAAACTTTCTTTATTTCTATGAACATAAATTAAATTTTCAAAAATGTATTGTGATGCTACTGTCATTATATTTATCTCTTTAAACTTTTCTCTAAGAGAATATCTGGACCCAAGCGAATAAATTGATCTTATAGCTCGCTTTTGGAGAACAAAGATGGTATTAATGTCAGCAGCACCACCCCACACTAAAATTCCATAACTCATCAGACTATGAAAGTAGGCAAAATATACCAATCGACCTGTATCAACATCAGTCAATTGGCGAATCTTACCCACCGCAAAGACTGCGGCGCTCAGCTTTTTAGCTAGAGCGACTATGTGAGAACCCCATTGAAGTTTGGGATCTAATGTAATTCCTAAAAACTTAGTTGTATCCACAAGGCTCAACTCATCCCCATTCAAATTAATGTTAGCATTAACTTTCTTGACATTAGGTGTCACAAACCTTATACATTTCGTTTTTTTGGCTATTTAATAACAAATTGTTAATGCTAAACCAATGTACTATTTTTGAGAGGGTGTTGTTTACGTCGTCAATATCAGGATTACGTCGATTTACTTTAAATATTAATGAAGTATCGTCGGCAAACAACACTACCTCACAGTTGTCCCTTATAAAAAAAGGTAAGTCATTAATATAAATTAAAAAGAGAAAGGGTCCAAGAATCGAGCCCTGCGGAACTCCCATAGTAACAGCAGACCCAGGAGATCTTATTCCGTTGACATCTACACTTTGGACCCTATTGCTCAAATATGATTTGCATAATTCAAGAGCAATACCATTAATTCCGTAGTGGCTCAATTTCCTGATAAGTATATCATGGTGAACACAATCAAACGCTTTGGATAGATCACAGAATACACCTAAGGCATCCTGTGAGTTCTCCCAAGCATCAAATATGTTACTTATTAGCTCCACACCAGCGTCTGTTGTGGAGCGACCCCGCGTGAAACCAAATTGTTTACCATGAAGTATTTTATTTTTTGAAAAATAAGTTTGAAGTTGTGAGAGCATTAATTTTCAAAAATTTTGCTAAATGAAGGTAGTACTGAAATAGGTCTATAATTAGAGGGGTCCTCTGAACTACCAGATTTTAAAAGAGGTATAACTTTACTCAACTTCATATTATCAGGAAATATTCAGCAGTGGACTTCCTGTGGCTGATATGATGATGATGATGATGATGATGTGTATAATCTATGGTCTGCAATTAGCAATTCGTAATTATATATGTTCAGTTGCGGTGCAGTTGCAGTTACGTTTCGATCAAAACATCCCTTTTCGTATTCTCGTAATAGGCTCGCGTCAAGTTCGCGTCACGCAAGCGCTTTAGTGTATTCTACTGCAGCGCGTTGCAATTTGATCGGTAAATTGTAATAAATTGACTGTGTAAGTTATTTTTGAGGCGACATACGAAAATATTTTTAAAACATCCAATAAAATAAGAAAATATCGATATATCGAAATATCGATATTTTTTTTCGATATATCAAACTCCGATATTGATATATTTGAAAATATCGATATATCGAAAATCCGATATTTAAAAAAATATCAACAGTCCTACTTTGAAGCAGTGATTTTTTTTATTTTAATAGCACCGCTTGACAGGTATACCGCTAGCCCAAAAGTCTGCACGCGGCAACAAATGGAACTAATGTTGACGTCATAGAATGTGGCCGGGATTTACCCATTATACCATCAGACTATTTTTCTATCAATTCACTGCTGTTGGGACAATAACTTTTTTAAATTGATAGTTATATACAATTCCACGTATACCTATACTAATGTAATGTGATTGAAATTTAATTCAAACTGGGTAAATACTAAAATACCTAATTCAATTTATTTTGTCGATCCCATGATACAATAATTCCAAGCATTAAAATTAGGTATGTCCAGGGTTGGGTAAGTCAAATGCTGCCGACTGCGTGATAAATGAGTTACTCAAAGTGATATTGGTACTACATTTTTGTGAAGTTTATAATTTTCTTAGTCACTCCGTCGCGCGCACACCTATCTTACGAGTCGACAATTCGGTTCTCTTACTCGCTTTAATATTTAACATAATTTGTTAAGGAACCTACCTGTGGCACCTAAAATCATAATTGATTTTTAGTTCTTTTTTTTTACATTATTTCCACCAGGAACTGCCTAAACTCTAAAGTCAAAGACCGTGCTGGAAAACATTTTAGTTATGGCGCGTTGGGGTAGCACAGTAATAGTAGTGTTTATGGGGCAAGAACGTAAACTCATTTAAAATGTTGAAGCAACATACGTAATTTTTTTATATTTCATATGTTAGCAAACGAGAAATCAGGTCACTTGATCGTGAGTGCTCATTGTCGTCCATGAACTATAAAAATCTACTAGGCTTGGATCATTAACGTAGGTATTGCCGGCCCATCAAATCGGGAGGAAACTGGAGAGCGGTAAGGAAAAATCATGGGAAGAGGCAATTGTGGGTTTCGTTCAGAAACGAATTTGATATTTTTGTAGCCTACGCGGGGTCTAGGGTTCCTGCTTTAGTATTTAATTGTGGCTATTAACTATTTATATGGTTATTATGTTTTCGTATCTTTATAGATTTTTAAAATAGATGCATTGCGATATATAGCATACCAACCAGAAATAGTGAAATACATAGTGAGGTTTGCAATGAAAGATCTATAAATAGAATTTAAAGATAAATCTATATACCTATTATATAACGTTAGTCTTTAATCATATTGGTTTGTATAAATTGGCTTATATTATTAATGATTAAGAGTGTCTCAGTATCCAGACAAACCTGTAAATGGTTTTTGTGATACTTAAATATGTCTATTTATATTTTTATTTTAAGTCATAAATAAATTGAAAAAAAAAAATCAAAACCCAACGTTACCCTCTTCGGCGTAATTGGCGTCTCCAGGAATCTGAAGCAAGACCGGCCCAACTTCAGGGCCGTCTTTAACTATGATGGGGCCCTGCGCAAAAGGGCCCCTAACCCTTTTGAAATATAAAGAAAAAAAAATCTAACATTTATCTACTATGATCATTTCATATCGAAGTTATGTATCAATCTTGTCGGTCTTTTTGGTCGCTCGCTAAGGCTGTGGAGGTTAATTTCTGTCTGTCCAGTCTCCCACCACTGCGTAAGCCCGATAACAGTTTGGCCCACAGTGCAAAGGAGAAGGCCGATCTCTTGACCTAATTCTTTGCCTCGAACTTGATTTTGGGTGACGGGGGAGCCACACCGCGGAACATCCCGCAGTTGTTCTTGAAACGTGCGCCCCTGAGTTGACACCCGTGCTCACGCGCCTTTACCGTCTTTCCTATAAAGCCAACCGGGTTCCGGCTCCGTGGAAGGTCGCCAATGTACTACCTGTCCCCAAAAGGGTGACCGATCGGACCCTTCAAGTTACAGGCTGATTGCTGTCACATCTCTACTCTCCAAGGTCTTGGAGCGAGTTATAAACACTCAGCTCTTGAGGTATCTTGAGGATCGCCAGCTGATTAGTGACCGCCAGTACGGTTTCCGTCACGGTCGCTCGGTTGGTGATCTTCTTGTGTACGTCACGCTCCATTGGGCGGAGGCTTTGGAGAGTGGGGGTGAGGCGATTGCGTTCGGCCTTGACATTGCGAAGGCGTTCGACCGAGTGTGGCATCGCGACCTTCTGGCGAAGCTACCTGCGTATGGAATTCCTGAGGGGCTCTGCAAATGGATCGCCAGCTTTTTGGATGGTCGGAGCATAAAAGTCGTAGTGGACGGCTGTTGCTCCGAGACCAAGACCATTAATGCTGGTGTTCCACAAGGCTTGGTGCTATCGCCGACACTCTTTATCCTGCATATCAATGACATGTTGTCTATTGATAGCATGCATTGTTATGCAGATGATAGTACGAGTGACGCGCGGTACATCGGCCAACCGAGCCACTCTCGGGATTCTATTATGGAAAGACGGTTTCAACTTGTCTCTGAAGTCGAGAGCTCTCTGGGGCGGGCCTCCGAATGGGGTGAATTGAACTTAGTTCAATTTAACCCTTCGAAGACACAAGTTTGCGTGATCACTGCGAAGAAGGACCCCTTTGTCATGGCGCCACAATTACTCTTACTCTCCAAGGATCCGAGAGTATTGGATCCTTGGCGTCGAAATATCAAGCAAGGTCGAGTTTAGGAGTCATTTGGAGGACAAAGCCAAACTGGCGAGCAAGAAGTGGGGAATTCTGAAGAGAGCCAAGCGGTACTTTACGTCGGGTCATAGATTGACGCTTTACAAAGCGCAAATCCGGCTCCACATGGAGTACTGCTCTCACCTCTGGACAGGTGCCCTAAAATACCAGCTCGACCCACTTGACTCCTTGCAGTGACGAGCTTGTCCAATAGTCAATGATCCCGATCTCACGGACAAATTGGAACCGTTAGGACTGCGGAGAGACTTCGGATCTCTCTGTGTGTTCTATCGTTTGTTCCATGGGGAGTGCTTGGGCATTGCAATTTTTCTAAAATAAATATAGCCTAAGCTAATCCTTATACTACTTATTATATCAGCTACCTGACAATAAAAATCCCGTCAAAATCGGTCAAGTCATTTCAGAGATTAGCCGGAACAAATAGACAGACAGAAGGACAAAAAAAATCTAGGTCATTTTCGTTATAGGTATCGTGGTATCGTGTATACCGGGTATCTCAAGACTGCTACTTTCGGAAGCAGTCTTGATATACCCTGTATAATGATATATAGTTGATTTTTTTTTTACTTTTACTCTACAAACGTACACTTCTTTTTTATTTATATGTATAGATGTTATATTCTTTCTCTGCTTACGGCATCTCGGGCCGAGGACCCCTTCGCGCCTGAGGCCTTTCAAGCTCGGGGCCCCTTGGACCGAGGGCCCCCTACCTTGGTGTTACAAATGTTTTTATGATGCAAACATACTACCTATATAGTATAATTACTATTTCTGTGACAGAGAACACATTTATAGCATTTCACTTTTAGTTTGGAGAGATCTCTTTTAGGATGTGGAGTTATATTACTAATCTACTGACATAAATGATTATTACTTCTTACAATTTTGTAAATATACATACATATGTTATAGGAGTCGTGAAACGTGTGAGTAAATAGGTGAGGAAAATTTTCGGTTTTTTCTTTTTTTTACACTGGCACTTCTTCGGGGCCCCCCTGAGGATGGGGGACCCTGGGCACGGGCCCCGTGTGCCCTTAGTGTAAAGACGGTACTGCCCAACTTATTCCAGAATTGTTCCTGCACATTGCCGCGCAATTTACGACCCCCTACCGTATGTTTGGGGCTAAGAGTTTGTCCCTCATTCAATCAATGACAACTCAGGGGTCCCCGGCAACAGGCAGTTCCTTCCACCTCTGCTGCCAAACAACTCGAGGTCGTATTGTATAAAGGGCGTTACGATAGTCCCCCTACGCGTACGCAACTTCACTTCACTTCCACTTCCCCATTAGTCACTGCTTACTACAGGCAGGTGATACCGTGGCGGGATTCTCAAAACGCCACCATAACACGCGCGCAAGGTCAAAGTACCTAGACTAGGTGAAATCAATATCCTGAACTGATAGATGCGTTATGCTATGCAAAATATATTATCAAGAACCAAATCCAATATTTCCATGTATTTTAACTGACTATCAATTTAACTAATCTAACTCGTCAGTTTTCCTGCTGAAAATGGTTCTTTGAGACGGTCACAGTTAAGATCAAAGTTAAAACACAATGTAGAATGCCCATTGTACTAAGTATCGGAACGAAACCTAGTATCGGTGCGAAGATTGTTGTGTCTCGTTGATACCTATTTTTTGTATAGGGAAAAATTATATTTTAAATAATTATCTTAGAGTATTTATACAGGGAGCGCAAATAAATGGCGCACTTGCTCAGTTGGATACAAGGACATAATATTAATATCATAATAGAAAAATAATATTTGGAAAATACCTATCCGTTTTGAAGTTATGACTGTTTAAAGTTTAAGTTTAATCACCACTTTTTCGCATAAAAACAGTTGGAATGGATGAAGAACAAGATTTAAACACATGCGAATTTTTTCGCTTCGTTGTTAATTGAACGGTTAACGAAATATACCACGAAAACCATTTTTAACAGCATCAAAACTTTCTTAGACTTCGCTTTAACCGTTGTTTACAATCGTAATGTAATGGGCAGGGTCATGAACTCTGCAGCTGTATTTATCCTTTTCTAACTCTAAAAAAGGATATTTTTTGTTTCATTTCAAATAAATCAATCAGTTAAACAGGGACGTACTTAGATTTAAGCGTCAATAAATTAACAACATAATAACTTTAGGTGCAGTTGCATCGTGTATGGATTGACTATTTTGTTTGTCATTATTTTCCTTAGTGTCACAAATCCAAACTGAAAGATACCAATAAATCACACTGGTCATCGCTTAAATCATGTAAGATTGCGAATTTAATTATAATTAGAAAAGTTTTGGTAATACCTACATAACATTTAAATTTTCTAAATAATTAATATTCATTGAAAAAATAATCTGATGACACTGATTAATAAAAAATAAGATTTTTAAAATGATGGCCCAATTCGGCCCTATTAGTCAAAGGAAGCCGCCGGTCATAGTGTACTTCGTCGGATCCAACGCGGCTCGATTATTCTTCCTTTGAGGTTGCCGCCGCCGTTTGTGAGTGCGAGCCGAAAGGCGGCAATTTCTTTGTCGGTAACTTTTAGCATTTTGCAAAAGAAGCCCGACATCTGAGGTGTGCTCACACTACACACTTGATATAACTTAATTTGATTAAGTACCTACTCCGATATAAAGTTACGTTAAAAAAAAGATCTTATTGGACTGATAGTATGGTCCTTACTTGCTCAGCTTATAATATTATTTAAATATGTCATCAACCGATCCAGTCAGTTATAAATTGCCTATTTACTTTGCTTATTATTGTATTTAACATTACTTTGATGTATTTTGAAAATAATGTTACTTTAAAGTGATACAATTTCTTCTAAATTCTTATACCTAGAGAAATGTCGTCTATCATTATAGCATAGAATTTTCATATGAGACTTCTGTGAGATAAAATTAGTGAAATCAATAAACACTATGTGGGACGTATATGGGCTGATACAGTACTAATACTAATTGTTCAGGTGAATTATTATGAACTCAAATAGGAAAGCTTTGTATCTAATGTGACAGGCCTTTATCTTTCAAAATCAAAATAATAATTTATTTTTTATCAGTTGCATTCGGATTAGTCGTGTGAATATTATTGTAAATTCGTTTTCAGTTATTTTGAGTAAAGAACAATGGCGAAATTTTGATTGATCTTAATTTGAGGGTCTGAAAGTGGCATATATACAAAACAATTTCCAATATTTTTGTACATTTTTTCAAATAATCATATGAATTATACAAAGCGGGTGAAAAAAAAAACCTTTTAAATGGAAAGCCATTTGAGTAATTCCGGATTTATAAACTATTATTGGCTAAGTGTTGCTATTTTATATTTATTCGACCTTAAATAGTTTGCTATCTAGTACTGTTATTCGAGATAACTTTGTCATTCAATATAATATTGGCAAACTCCCGCAATTTGTCAGTTATTTTAAGTTTGTAAATAATTATAATTCATTGATATTTTATTTGCTTTAAGAGCGTTTATACCCTGCACGCGCTTTTTGGCTTAAAAACAGGACTTTTCAAATGAGTTAATAGCCACCAAAACAATTTAAAGGAAAAATAATTATTACTAATTTTAGAAAAGGTTGTCATCTAGGGATTTTGGTGGAAAACATTATAGATTGATGGATAATTTGTGAGTACTATACGGATTACTGAACACAAGTTCGTTATTAGGCTTTAAATGGCAATTAGAAGCTTAAGATGTCCGAAACCACTAAATATAAGATGAAAATAAAAATATCATCAGACTAATAAGACCCTTATGGAGGGATTTTGCTGAGAAAAATAATCTTTTGTGTTTAGTTCCTGAAAAATAAAAATTAAACAATGCGAAATTATTCAGAAACTCTCGTCAAGAACATATTATTTTCACCAACTTATCGTACATAATTTGTTATAGCAATTGCATATTACAATAGAAGAACATCTTATCAATAAATTACCATTTTTATATTTCAACAAAATTAGTTTTCATGTTTTCTACAAATATTTTAAAAACCACTATAAAACACGCTGTCCGACGTGGATCAAATCAGACCGCCGCAAGGCCTTCTAGAGGAGGACGTATCGCTCGTCGCTCCGGCCTGGCTGCACTCGATTATGCCGCGCGTCAATGATGTTTTAATAAAGATGACGCATATCCATATTGCGTGATGTTTAAAAACTGTACTGCTATGCATATACATACTTATTTGTTAATACTTTATGACAATTTTAGTGAATGAAACAGATTATACAGAAAGTACGAGACGAAAAGAGATAGCATTGCGCTATTCAAACATAGAATCGAAGCGATAGAAACAGAAGGGTGACGATAAATAAAACAACCTATTTGGTTTTATAAGTATTTAATATATTAACTTTGAGGTTGCTACATGAGTCTACCTGAAACAAATATATTTTATTTGCTTACAAACTTGATAAAATAAAAAAATAAATTGATTGCCGTTTTTTATATTAGTTTATGGTAAACATGCAGTGAAAATGTCTCTTATTAATATTTTTTGTTGTTGTAATGATGACAAGTGATACGACCGCTCGTGGACATAAGCGAAACCAAGACACCTTAAATTACAAAGTAATGCTTGGCATTCACTGCGCTCGCCATCCCGAGACATAAGATCTTAAGTATAAGTACAGCGATCACTCGGAAGAGAATGTCCTTTGAACCGGAACATAACATGGCATTTAAACTGCCGTGTGGCGGGGGAAATAGACAATTGCGGTGGTACACATGGTGGTAACGTATGAGCAACCTGCCACTAGTAAACAACCGATACTACAACCGATGGTGCAGGTTTTAGGTGGATATATATATTTTCTTGGTTGTATATTTTTATTCATATTAAATGTGCTAAACCAATATTAATCAGTTTTAATGGCATCCAGTCACGATCCCCTCTTTTTGTCCGAGCTGTGCTTAGTGCATATCCATTTACGTCTCAAAAGCTCATCACGTGGAAATCTGGAACATTCAATGATATATATAAATATAGTTATTCAAAATATATGGGGAAGCTAATGTATTTTGTAATGTTCGTGGTTGGATTAAGTTATTTATTATGAAATAATTCATAAAAATAACTTAATCGTTTTTAAATATGATTGAATTAGAAACAAATATACAACCTATCCAAATCCATTTAAACTTTCATCGTCAATTTTCTGTATGATCGGTTTCGCTTCTGACTTGTTAATCTATGACGTACGCTTTTTGTCCCTATCGCACTTCACAATCTTTGTATTAGGCGATCCTTCTTACACAATTGGAAGGCGCGCTGTTTCTAATTAAAATAAAAATTAAATTTGTGTGGTTTTTATATACTTACGTACTGGTGTGTAGGTCCAATTTAGTTTCATATTTTTGCACCACTTGTTTTAACACTTTTAAAACACAATTCGATACTTTAGACCATATTTTCGAACTAAATTATGTTGACAGCACCTGAGGTCTTCCCTCTGTCACCGTGCCTATGCGAACTAGATGAAATTACACCAATTGCCCGAATTTGAACGCCTCACTTTTGAGTGCTAGTGCGATATTTTACGTCGTATTTGTATAATATATCATTGGACGCGCGTAGTAAAAATAGCCACGCGCGGAATGCGATTACACCATCTAGTACCCTTTGGTAGTAAAATATTTAATTATTTTTATTACCTACAATGATTTCTGTAGTGAGTATAAATTATGTTTCAGGTAATATATGGGACGTAATTTCCGAGGCTAAATTATGTTATGTATGTAATATAAAATTAAATATATTCGTAATTGTAAGGGATTGTAAGGCCCCTAACACTATTTATGTGTTCGAACACGAAATGATTAATAAAAACGTCCGTCGGTCCTACTGATTTGAACACTGATTTGAATGCAACTTAACAATGTAATAATAACGAAAATATGATTAGTATCCAAACTTGTATTATTCTTTGCTTGCACAGTAATATTTGTCTATTAATGCAAATACAAATATTTTTATGATATTCTATTACAGTTACATTTCAATTGAATATTTTGAAGCGCACGGATCACAGTTGTTTGAGCCGATTGTATAGCGCAGCCGGACGCGGCAGCTCTACGCACACAGCTTTGGTCGCTTATGTGTGCGTGAAATTAACGAAGAACTACCTATAGTTGACTTTGCGCGCAAGGTGTATACGTCTAATAGTCACAACACAATATTTTTTCTGTATTAAATAATAAGTAAATTCAAGTATGATATGAGCCTGGCCAGAAGAGTCCTACTTAAAGCTATCGATTGAGGATTGACATAATAAACCCAGCAAAAAATGATAGAATTTTGACGTTTCCGTTGCGTGAATTGTTGATAAATATTAATCCGGACTGAGTCAAAATAATGAGGAATAAGGAGCCTGATACTGCGTTGTGTGATCCGTGCATTGTTACGGACCTTTTATATTTACTGTGTGTGATATGTTATGTTTGTGATGATCATCGATCTTATTTTAATACTTGGATTGATTTATAGTAAATGTGCGTGATAGATTTCCTAGGGATTTTGATTCAATTTTCAAAACACCAATTCTCTTCAACGGCTGACGGGGCCGCGGGCGACGCCGAGCGAGGGTCGGGCGAGCGTGGAGCAGCGGTTCGTTTCTTGTCTTCCTTTGGAGAGGTCCTCTCTGGCGGGGCCGGCGCGAAGCTGCCGATACGGCCAAACCGCCCCTCTTTTATATCCTTTTTCTGTCCACGCTCACCCCCCCTAGCCCCTCACCCCCCTCAGTACCCGTCATAATCTTTATTTTATAATTGTCCTTACATTCCTCTTACAATTATTACAATTTACACACAACAGTGTGGGGCTCATCCCCCGCGCAACCCCTCACACCATGCACCCATCCCTAAGGACTCCCGGGGCGTGAATGCGGCTGGGTTTTGGGTGCGAGAGTTTTGTTCGACGTCACCCCGCCCCGCTTGTACCACGTGACCGAGGCGCCCCCCAGCCCTCTCATCCCCTCGGGAGCCGCACGCGCATTGCGCAATAGGCACATAGTGTGAGGTTTGGGGAAAATGAAAACTTCAGGAACAATTATTTATTTTTAACTAAGTTATTTCGTGTCGTGCACAGTAAATATGTTGAGAATTGAAGGTAACTGGTCAACTCAGACTGCGGCAGATCAACTGTAATTATTATTAATGATACGTGTAAATAAACTTTTTAAGCTAATTTAATAAAAACCACGAGATACTAATAGAACGGGTGTATTATTATACTTTTTATTTATTATAAAATGATATTCCTGACAAACCAATACTTCATAGCCGGTCAGCCATTATTTACTCGTAGTGTGACGTAGGTGTATAAAGACAAAAATTCTGATGTGAATATCAATTTTTCCCCTGTTTCTTTAACAACAATTATTACACATGTTGAATTAGAAATTAACCTCTCAGGCTAACGAGATTTTTTTTCATCTTAAGACATTTAATTTTAATGTCAATAAAAAATATGTATGGACAGATGCCATTGTTCTTTTATTAATTTCACTATGCTTTGAACATTACCCCAATTTGATAGCTTTTGATGTAACTTTTGTTATGTGAAATGTAAAAGAAAAAGTGATTTGTGCTACCAAACTGTGACAGTGTTTTTCGTGCGGGTTTTGGCGGATCCCTGCGCTTCCAGCTTGCCTATCTTGTCATTACTGTTTACATTACAAGGTCAGTTAACTATTTAGTGGTCATTAATGACAACTAACCCGCCATATGAGTCACCGACGGCCTCCGTAGCGCAGTTGGTAAGAACTGCCTGTGCAATGAGAGACCGCGGGTCGGTTCCCGCCCCGAGACAAATAATTTCCGTGAACCATAATTATTTTTCTAATACCCGCGACATAAGATTTGTATCTTAGTGGGGGTTAGTACCCCTGTATGTGGCTGTTGACAGTATCTAATTGAATATCTTTTTTATGTACCTCGAGCGTTATGTTAACAAACGCAACGACTTATAAGTAAATAATGAGCTCTGCTTATTTATTGTTGAGTGCCTACCGTTCAGTTGTAAGGTTCAATCACTTTAGCGTAATGTGTTTAAGGGGTAGCATATGTGACGTTCGTTTTTTTTTCTCGGCATCTTCTGAATATTCGCTAGCGCCATTGCAAATCCGTCTTAATTAAGATGCCTTCACCATATACTATAATGTATATTGGTAGGTGCGCCGTTTTCTTGTACACCCTGTATATAGAGGGAGCGCTGTCATACATTCGCGATTTGAAAAACGTAGATATATATTTTCTTGTTCGTAATGTTGGTAGCGCACCTATATTAGTAAAAAATGACTTAATTATTTAGCAATAAATTGCTATAATGAAGTACCAGCGCTCCCTCTCTATATATATATATACTCTAAGATAATTATATAAATATAAACATAATTGCGACCCAGGCCAAAAAATGATTTTTTTTGTTATCTTCGGTCTGTGAAAAAGAAGGTAAAATGTGATGATAATTACCTTAGAGTATATACATATAGAGGGAGCGCTGGTACTTCAAAAACGTAGATAAAAATGGTGGTGCCGGGGCCACCTTTTTTTTCCCGCCAATCAGTATGGATTCAGACAGCGTGGGGTACACATGAAATCGTCTAGACAGAAAAATCTTAAAATGCCATTTTGCGTCATTTAAATTGTGCCCAAATTCTACCAAACGCATAATTAATAAGTATATAATTAGCTACCATAGGTAACATTGCATATTTATTGATATATCGGGAGATATAATCGCCCGGAATTTTACTAAAAAAAAATAGCATTAGCACGCTTTCTATAGACATATTTTTCAGTGTTGCAAATTTATAAAAAATTAATAACTCGATATCCTGGTAAATATAAATAAATTTATATGAAAAAAAACAATTTGACGTTATATTAAACCGACCAAATAAAAGTTTTTTTAATATTGTTTTAATTTCTGTTATTGTATTTTTTTTGTGGTGTACAATAAAGTTTATAAATAAATAAAATAAGTTTTGTGACTAAATATGACTTGCAATATAAATATTTTGTAATTCTCCGATCTTATATAATTGGACATAATTTTAAAATCGGTGTGACTTTAATGCGGATTGTGAATATTGGCCGCCATTTAAATTTTAGAGCCTTAGCGCGACTTCTGGTAGGAGGTACATATTTAATATTTAACGGCCGTTCCGTGTACCGATAACATAAATTCATAGGACGGAATTGAATATTTTGGCCGCCATTTTGAACTTTTTTGTTATCAACTCGATTGCTCTCAAAATTTATATCTGGCAGTCCCTGGGTACGGATAACATAATTTATAGTCATAATTGCCTATTTTGGCCACCATTTTGAACTTTTTTGTTTTAACCCGATTGCTCTCAAAATCAATATCTATATGTTAAAGATATGTAAACAACCAAATCTATATAATGTTTTTTTAGGATACCCCTGGATCGAAAAATAAGACGTCAAAGCGTTAATATTATAAGAAGGAGTCGTTTAGAAGAATTTGGATACCTGCAAATATTTTTATTATAATTAATATGATGAGAATACATTTTTAATTTTTAAATCGTTGTGAACCAACAATGTAGACGGTCGACCTGGTTAAGGTTTCAGGAAGTCGTTGGATGCAGGCCACTTCCAATAGGTTAATGTGGAGATCCTTGGGGAGGCCTATGTTCAACAGTGGACTTCCTATGGCTTTTTATGGCTGAAGAGAGAGAGAGAGGGAGAGGGAGACTGAGAGAGAACCTTAGATTTTGATTCTGAGAGCAATGGCAGCTACAATACTTTACCTATAAATGTGGCTTATTGGTACCGAGAAACCCTCAAATATTAATTTTGAGAGCAATCGGTTTAATAAATAAAAAGTTCAAAATGGCCCACAGTTTTTTAATCTACTTATAAATTTGGTTTATTGGTGCCGACTGCCCCTCCTCCTCAGAGGAGAGATGGACCCTCAGATGTTGATTTTGAGAGCAATCGAATTCAATGACTAAAAAGTTGTAAATGGCGGCCAGTTTTTTTAAATCTGGCTATGTACTTGGCTTATTGGTGTTGTCATAACGTCAGATGTTGATTTTGAGAGCAATTGGTTCAATAAATAAAAAGTTCAAAATGGCGGCCACAGATTTTTAATATAACTATAAACTAGACTTATTGTTGCCGAGTTATATTCAGCTATTGATTTGAAAGCAATTAGTTCAATAAATAAAAGTTCAAATGGCGGCCACAGTTTTTTTAAACCTTACTATGAATTTGGCATATTGGTGCCGAGATACCCTCAGATACTGATTCTGAGATAAATCGGTACAATAAGTAAAAACTTCAAATGGCGGCCACGATTTTCAATACCTAATACGAACGAAGCTCGGCTATCGAAGCATAGGGACTAAAACAGTTACCATATTTTCACCACCAAGCATTTCCAATATTGCAATGCTATTGTATAATAACGCACAGGTAAATTACTTCGTATTCGCAGTGAAAACGTATTCGGAATTATAGATAAACGTGTTAAAATAGTCGCCACAATTTTTCATTCTTTAAAATATTAAGTATCGATATTGTTATTGGGACCAAAAAACGTAATTAAATTTTGATACAGTTGGGGAAAATATGTTAACCGGCAACCCTAATGCAGCAATGCTACCAACATTACGACCAAGAAAATATCTACGTTTTTTAAAACACAAATGTATGACAGCGCTCCCTCTATATGTATATACTCTAAGATAATTACTTTATTTTATAAAAAAATTGTCGCCCGGCATACAACAAGAAAACGTTTAAGTACAAACCATAGAAATGCTATACCTAATTAATTTTAAGCAGTAACGGTATCGGGTTCAACTATATTTTTTACCGATACTATGACAAGGTATTCGCCATTATTATGTATTATAAGGTATTCTTATGCGTAAGCATAAGTTATAACAGATATAGGTATTTTATGACATTGAATCTTTTGGCGGGAACATAGATGTAGTAGGTATCAAATATCCTACATCTGTGGTTGTTTTTTTCATTTTTTTTAGTTAAATCTAACCGACAAAGGAGTAAGGTCTCGCTATTTGATACGATAACCTGTCCTTAGCCTCTGTGGGTGGTATGTAGTGGAAGGAACAATAAGGGGAGGAGGGGGAGGGTAACTCATAATATTGATTTATTATGTTTAAAATACTTTGGGGGTAAAAATGTAGTCTAAACGCTTCCAGATATGGAATGAAAAAACGTTTATTGTACTTTTACATGATGTTTTATAACGGCTAGTGCTGGACACGGGTTCGCTATTTATACATAAGTAATAAACACGTTTTTTTCTCAGCGTGTCTAAGCATTACAATTACATTAGATATCATTACATTTCTAAAATACAATGTTCAACATCATCTACGGTCTTTTGGCGTACGAATGCGTCGGTTGTCATGCTGTTGTCAAAATTTTCGAATCAGTTTTTCTCTTTTCACATTTAATTATATTGGACATGTTTATACTATTAGGTTACGAGTATAAGGTCCGAAAAAATCTTCCTAAGCGCCACGCGTTCCGACCCGGCTTGACACCAACACGCGATACTACGTTGTGTGGCGTGTTCATAATGTGGTTCTGGTTAGGTAGAGGATTAAAACGATTTGATTTGATTCAACAAGGTAGCGACGCGACGCGACGGGTCGGGTGGCGTGGCGTTTCAGTATGTTTCCGCTTTAAATACTTGTTGTTTAAAAAACAACTGTTTGTTAGAAAACATGAAATGTAGGCGAAGACCACGCATTCACACGCCAAAAAACCATAGACGATCTTTGTTTGGAACACGAGCATTTTATAGTATTAAATATGGTGTACTGTCAATCTTTTTCAGCTAAGTGTTTTTGATAATCTTCACCCTTATAAAGATCTGATAGATTGAGGGGAAAAGTGTTTACATTTTTCATATTTGCCGACACACTTAGTACTTACTAATTTTAACAACATAAAAAATATGCTAATTATTGACTTATCACATAAGCATATACTGTGGCATAATGTAGGTATTATTAACTTAAAAATAAATAAATACATATATAGAAACAATATCTCGTTACGTGTTTATATTTTCTATCATTCATTAAGAAATTGGAATTTGGAATGGATATCATCATCATTATTATTGACACATGTATTAGCACATTAATTGAGTATGTAAGTTGTTCAAGTTAAATCAATATTACAATTTGAAATAAACCAATTCGAATTTATAAAACATAGACAAAGATGCAAATGGATCATAAAATGGGACATTTATACAAGCAATAATTATTATACACTGGTTATTGTATCATAAAACTGCTAAAATACGATTAATTGGTATTGCTAGCATCCAATTCTACCATCTTCTTGTAAGCCATCTTCAGTTCTTGCAGGAGGGATTTCGCCTGGTTCTTCTCTATGAGCAGTTCTCTTCTGTTCTGTTCCCCGGTGAAGACATCGTCCACGTGAAGCGTCATCTTGTACGTGTCCACTGTACCTTCGGGGCCGGGAGTTATTGCCACATCTGTTATTTTGTTTACTGAAAATAAAAGACTAGAGTTTTAGACCATTAAGATTTACTAGAGATGAGAGGACATAAATTAACTAATAAGTCTGTATCAGCCCATATATGTCCTACAGCAGTGCACGGGCCTCCTCTACAATAGATAGTACGATTGAGAGTGGTTAGGCCATATAGTCCATCATCCTGGTCTAGTGTGAGTTGGCGGACTTTACATACGATATAAATTTTAACAAATCGCCATGGTATGCCGGTTTCCGCACCATGTTTTTCTTTACATTGCCGGTGCGAAGCATTTATGGCGCTTATGCGTTCAGTTGCAGGTAGTCGTTAGATGCGGAACTCTTCCAACAGGTCGATTTGAAGATCCTTAGGGACTTCCTATGGCTGAAGAGAGAGTTTTGATCAGAAGCCAAAGCTGTAATCAACTGCGCCACGGAGCCTTTTAGTACACCTAAAGTGTTGAATATACTCATCTTCTTCTTTAGCAGAAAGTCTACGGTTGAAAATAGGTCACCTCTAAGGATACATTCAGTGACGTTTTAGAAGCTGTTTGCAACCAGTGAATTCCTACAACCTGCATTTTACACAGTGGTAGAGCCACGCTGTTGTCAGCCATGCTTGTCGGCTCATCCGAGGCAGTACACTGTCTCATAGGAGATGGACGTGAAGTGACAGTTTTGCTGTTGCGTTTCATTCGGTGAGTCAGATTGCCGTATGCCTTATACCCGTTTCATTTTCTAATCCTTTTCTTTTCCGCTTCCTTTCTGATTTCATGGTGAGGCAACACATCCTTGATTCAAGTCTTGTGCATGTTCATGGGCGGTAGTGATCACTTACTATCAGGTGACTTATGTGCTTGTTTGATAAAAATAAACCCTTATTACGTTGTCCGTCCTGCTTGAGGGAGTTGTTTTATACTAGAACGACAATGTGATTACAATATGTCCGATCGTAAACACAATGCAATCGAGGCAGAACTTTAAACAGAATATCAACCGGCTCAAGAAGGTTATACAATAATGACATTATTTTGGCTGGATATATTTATTTTATTTTATTTATTTATAAACTTTATTGTACACCAGAAAAAAAATACAATTACAGAAATTAAAACAATATTAAAAATAAGTACAATCGGCGGCCCTTATTGCACTAGGCAATCTCTTCCAGGCAACCTTTGGATGGAGATAAGACACAGGAGAGAGAAAGGGCAGTCTAGGTGTATAATGAGAAAAAAAGTATATACCAACAAATAACAAATTAAAAACACAAAATAAAAGTAAAACATCATATAATATGTACAACATACATACATATACAGAGTATATCAAGGACTGCTACCGAAAACGAAGCCGGGTGGTAGTTTAAGCGACTTCAGACGCAATGCAACAGAAAAAGTTGCAAATAAAGCGACAATTTTTTTATGTTATTTTTTTTCCTATGGCCCTATTTGGGTGGTAAATATATTTTTTCCTAAAATAATAGTGTATACCCTTTTATTTATAAATACTCTAAGGTGTAAAAGAGTTTAAATTATTATTTTAGCAAAAACTATAGATTTACCACCCAAAAATTACGATTTTTAAAAAATCATAAAAAATAATTGTCGCGTTTCTATGCGAAATTTTTAGTTGCATTGTGTTTGTAGTCACTAAAACTACCACCCGGCTTCGTTTTCGGTAGCAGTCTTGAGATACCCGGTATACATATACAAAATAAACATAAAATATATTCGCCTCGGCTGGGTCCTTGCGGAGATTACGTAATTTTCTACCCATTGCCACGAGAATTTCGCTTGCACAATCCCTTCTTCTCCCCATCCTTGATTATGCGGATGCCAGTTATCTTGATATTACTGAGGAGCAACTTAATAAACTTGAGCGCCTCCACAAATTTCTGTATTAGATTTATATTTGGATTACGCAGATATGATCATGTTTCAGAGTTTCGCAGAAAGCTCAAGTGGCTGACCCATACGGCTTCGTCGTAATACACACATTCTCTCTCTTCTTTTAAAATTCTCTTTAATCCTCTCTCACCCCCATATCTTAGAAATAGGTTTGAATTCTTACATGACTCACATTCGAAGTTTCTTAGGTCATCGGAAAACTTAAGACTGAAAATTCCCGTGCATTCCACTTCCTTTGTAGATAAATCTTTCACAGTACAAGCTGCACGGTTGTGGAATGCTTTACCGGTAACAGTAAGAAGGGCCAAATCTTTACCCATCTTTAAAAGGCTGGTTAAAGAACATTACTCTCTGGCTGAATGAGGACATTAGTAATTGTATACTTTTTCCTTTGTGTATTTATACTTAACTAGCGGCCCAGCCCGGCTTCGCCTGGGTGCAAATACAGATTCCAGTCCATATTTTATTTAAAATCAACATGACAGCCGTTGTCTAAACTGCTTATCCAATTCCAATCCTATCCTGTACCTATTCTTCTGTCCCATTTATCCACTTTATATTCTATCCCATCTCTTCAGATTTATATCATTATTTTTCTACGGAGATATTATAACAGTGTTACTACTCCGACGACATTCATTGAAATCAATTAAACAATACCATAGCTGACCTGGCCACGCTTTGCTTTGCCTTGGTTATCATAGGATTCATATTATGTTCAATTATTTAGCATAATAATTTAACAACTCGTATGCCTACACTTGATGTTGCTATCCTACTGTCCTGCTAAATCCCGTCTTAACCGGTCTGTTCAGTCACTTCTTGATCCGTCCTTTCTCTTCATTATCCATTCCGTCTTATACCGTGCATTTACACTTCGTCCTATCAAATCTGCCAGCTATCCCAGTTCTCTCCCGTACCTCCCACTCTATTATATCCCGTCTCTCCATATCCAAATAGTGTGCCTTATGACGTTAAAAAATTTAGTGATTCTGATTATCCATGCAATATTCCATCCCTTATTTCACACCCACAATGTTGCTTTTCCAAAATATTGCAAGTAATATTTAGGTAAAATATAACCTTTCTCACTAAGAGACGATACATTAATTTCTATCAGTGAATTATAGCGAAGGAAAGGCTACTGTAAAAATTCGTGATAAAGTGACATTCGATCTTGAAAAGAAGTAAATATAACTTTTTACGTGTGCAAATTATTTATTTAATTGTCTCTATTTATGTAGCTTGATATATTCTCCTTAGTTCACACCAGCGGCGTGCACAGGATTATGACACTGGGTATGCGGCGGAGTACTCGGTCACAAAAACTTTTTCTTTTATAGTTTTTTAGCATAGCCACAGCCACGCGACGGATCTCTAAGTCGGAAACCATGCCAACATAACAAGTCTTAGATGTACTACTATTCATGTCCATCTTCTACGGCAACGCAGACAAAACAGCGATCGATCGTCGCGACGGAAGAAATTCTAATACGTAAAATAAAAAAACTCACCTAGTCAGCTTTCAATTTTCACATATTCAAGGTTCCGGTTAATTGAGATTACTATACCTATCCCGATGTAAATAAACGCAATATTTCGGACACCTCATTCATTCATTTGATAAACATACATTTTTAACACAAACCTCGCAATCAAATAACATTTAAAAAAATAAACAAACACACTAGTAAAAGCAAATGACTACAATTAATATCGAAACTTAGTAATAAACTGTTAAATGTACACACTTTCAAATGTTAAAATGAAAAATCCGTTAAGAAATCTATTTTTTTTTTACAAACATACTAGTATAAAATAGTAAACAATGCAAAAACTCATAAAAAAAGCAAAATGGCCCCCGCGAAACACAAAACATTTCTATTTAAACAAATAAACCTTACTAACCAAAATGCATAATGTGCATAGGTGATTTATTAGATTCCAGCCTATTAATTTTACTCGGATTATAGGCAACGAACATTTACGATTACTCCCGACAACTGCCGAACTCCCGAGGCCTGCCGCAGGAGTCGCGGCTTTCAATTTTCATGGGTGTGTGCGTTTGCGACTGTGCACGGACACCAAAATTACTACACACATGCAAACAAATGTAATGCGGGACGCGGAGGCATGACTTGGTTGATTAGGTACATTAATTTGCTTTGCAGCGCCTCTTGCTTTTCGCGTGGCAACCATAATGTTTGCGTCATTGCAAATAGGTGCTATTTATAAAATATTAGGCGTTTTTAAGTTATTATATTTTGTTTATTCATTTATCTTAATATATATAATTCAGGTGTCACGTTGTTTGTCCTCAATGGGCTCCTAAACCACTCAACTGATTATAATGAAATTTTGTAGATATGTGTTATTTGTTCCAACTTACAGGGTGAGATAGTTTTTATCTCGATTAAATTGACGAAAGTATAAAACAAAGGAAAAAACATTTTGCCATACAAAATGTTCATGGGTTTGTAACTGTCAAACCTTAGATTATATACTCGTCTAGATTGAGCAATGTCAACAAACGATGCGCTAAAAGTGTCCTCACTTTCGTTGATATGTGTGAGTACCGGTCGTGTAATTATTGTAATCCAACTGTCAAGGTGTGTGTGTTTAGGGATGCCTACTCCAGATTATTAACTTAACTTTTCCCCATTATTTAATATACAAAATAGGTTATATAAAATATTTTTTCTTTATTTAAAGTAATCATACTATTAATTATATTTATAACGCATTTTAGTAAAAACAATAAAGATCTAAACCCATCTCCTAGTTTTCTTCAAAGATGATAATAGCAGTACCCCGTTTGTGAAATTTTGAATGGTAATACCATCGATATCAATGTTACACTAGATAAGACGTTCTTTGTAACAAACGTGTCCCACCCAAGTGCGGTGCATGCACCGCACACGAATCAGTCTGCCGCGTGACGGCCGCGCAACAGTACGCCTCTTTGCTTATATTTATAAGTAATTTATTTTAACTTTTCCCCGTCAAACCGACAGCGAAATTTTCTAAAGTTACAATATAATTAAAGCATACAAGTTAAGTGATAAAATATTGCACTATAATGCCGATAATACAGATATTTTAGTTATTATTGGATTAAATATTTTTATAGCTCATTAGAAATACAAGATGAGCTTCTGAATCGTATGTCTCATTCCCGCGCACAAAAATTGCTCGTCGAGTGAGAGAGACGAACTATATTAGATATAGATTATTCATGGGACATTCATATCAGCTGACCAAATAGGCATAAACTATTCGAATACATTACAAATACAGATATGCAGGAAAAACGTAGTTTAAAAATTGATTTCAGTATTTCATTTTAATTTTATGTTGTTAATTAATAAGACAAAATATGTGTGTTGTATGTATGTTCTGAAACAGTGGACAGTTTTTAGAGCCTATTTCTTTATATGAATTACCTAATGGACTACGTTGGAATTTGGATCCCATTGAATGTTTTTAAAGACTAATATCACTTAAAATTGTTTTAGATTCTTACGCGTTGTTACGAAAGTGGGAGGTCTTTCTAATATTTGTCTGTTGTTTCATTATCGTATTGTAAAACTGTGATGAACTTGTACACTTTATAGTTTATAATTTTACACTAATAATTTTCACTTTATAATTTTCATGAATTATTCACGTAAATAAAAATTATTACAAAATATATAATCGCTATGACAGCATTCATACTAAGGCATAATATTAGGATATAGGCAGTATATTAGGAAAATCTATAATTGATTTGAACTGTCTCTTCTGTCTAATAATCTTTGATAATAATTTGTAATATTCAAGTAAACGTACTAGATGTCGGTACTGAGCTTTGAGAAATATGGGACAAATAGTTTCTATGACGCGTCGCGTCTATCGGTAGAATATAAGTCAATGGGTAATACACATGCAAGGCAAAGAATTAATAAAATTACTATGAAGTGCATGTCGTCGTGGGTTTCATTAATATCGTGTAGGTAAGTATTATTTACTCATTAAATAAATAATACCATTCTTCTTGTTGTTATTCTGATCGAAATATTATGTAATGATATTTGTGTTTTATAGTTTCTCCCATAGTTTCAACAAGTCTTCCTAGTAATAAATTGACAACACTGGCCAATGAAACTCATCTTCAAAATAATGAATTAAAAGTTCATGTTTTCTTCAAATAATAGTGGTTTAACAATAATGTTACCGATAGAAAGTGATATTGGTATTATTATACAGTTTTCCCACACAATTGCGATACAATTCGACAGCACAAACTGGCATAATTAATTATTTTTCGGGGAGCACGTTATCCATATGTAGTTCAAATGACACTGACGTACGTGAGAAGCGAGTCTACCAAATTTGGTAGACTTTTTTTGAGCCGTGCGGTGAGGTGTGATGTGTCATCTAGACGAGTATATAATCTAAGTGTCAAACATTTAATTTTCATACCGTCGATACGGTAAACTCTTCCCTCAAATTAAATAACGTATTTAAATAAAGGTTTCGAATCGACAACATATATCCACAGTATTCGATTAATGGCGTATTTTAGATTTTAAATATGTAAATTAATGACAGTAATGAAAAGTGGTTGACATTTAAATTGGTTGTCAAATATTTATGCATGCGTTCAAAAATTTATTTTGTGTAAACAAAGGAGTATATGTTATGGCAATATTGAATATTATTAAAAATTCAATAATGTTCAGTTATTAATACTTCTATTCAAGATCGAACATGGATCGAATGTCACTTTTATCAGGAATTCTTACACTGGCCTTTCCTTCGCTACAATTCACTGATAGAAATGTATATCGTCTCTGAGTGAGGTAGGCTTTATTTTACCTAAAGGGGGGTCAAAAAGGGTTGAAATGTTATGACGAAGAAAACTTATATTTCAACTCTTTATTACTAACAAAACGTAATGGCGTGAAATATTATTGGGAAAACAGCATTATGCGGGTGAAATAAAGGATGGAATATTTCATGGATAATCAAAATCGCTAAAGTGTTTAATGACAAAAATGTACAAGGCATACTTTTCGGATATGGAGAGATGGGATATAATAGAATACGAGATACGGGAGAGGACTGGGATAGTTGACAGATTTGATAGGACGAAATACATTTCGTCCTATCAAATCTGTCAATAATCTAATCTGTCTAATAATCTGTCTAATTTACAAATTATACGGTATAAGACGGGATGAAAAATGAAGACAAAGGACGGGATGGATCGGGAAGTGACTGGACAAGCCAACAACAAGACATGGGACGGGATTAACAGGACCGTAGGATACGTCAAGTTTAGGTATACAAGAGCTTATATAAAACAATAGCACGTATTTGGTGTGAAGTGGAATAAAAAAATATCTGCCTCCAGGCGAAGCTGGGTCGGGCCGCTAGTTTACTATAAATTAAAGTCATCTAAAACGTACGAACGTTATAATAAAATATCTGTGAATGGCAAGTAAAGCACTGCATTTCTGCCTACAAGGAGTGCACGCCCCTGGTTCACACAAAATACATTATTGAACGCATTATTTGACAACCAATTTAAACGTCAATCCGTTTAATTAATGTCATTAATTTACATCTTTAAAATCTAAAATATGCCATTAATCGGATATTGTGGATATATGTTGTCGATTCGAAACCTTTATTTAAATACGTTTTATAATTTGAGGGAAGAGTTTACCGTATCGACGGGATGAACATTAAATGTTTGACAGTTACGAACCCATGAACATTTTGTATGAGAAAATGTTAATAAGCTAATAGAAACTCGGAAAACTGGGAACGTGATAAAAAGTATCCTATGTCCTTCTCCTGGTTCTAAGATTCCTCACCACCAATTTTCAGCCAAGTCAGTTCAGCCGTTCTTGAGTTATAAGTGAAGTAACTAACACGACTTTCTTTTATATATATAGATTATAATATGACCTTTATGTTGTGTAGATATGTATGTATGTATATATATACCGGGTATCTCAAGACTGCTACCGAAAACGAAGCCGGGTGGTAGTTTTAGTGACTACAAACACAATGCAACTAAAAATTTCGCAAAGAAACGCGACAATGATTTTTTATGATTTTTTAAATATCGTCTTTTTTGGGTGGTAAATCCATAGTTTTTGCTAAAATAATAATTTAAACTCTTTTATACCTTAGAGTATTTATAAATAAAAGGGTATATACTATTATTTTAGGAAAAAATGTATTTACCACCCAAATATGGCCATAGGAAAAAAATAACATAAAAAAAATTGTCGCTTTTTTTGCAACTTTTTCTGTTGCATTGTGTCTGAAGTCGCTTAAACTACCACCCGGCTTCGTTTTCGGAGATACCCGGTATGTTGAATATAGACACTAATATCTACAAGTATTATTTGTACACCTGATGCTGCCCCAATTTTCGTCCCCAATGCTGTCAGAAATTGCCTTGTGCGATAAGACCGCCAATTGTACTTTTTTTTTCTAGTTTGTATTGTTTCCTTTTGTATTTATTTATGGTGTACAATAAAGCTTATATAAATAAATAAATAAAATATAATAAATATATACATAATAAATGCTAATGGAAATAGTAAAAGCACATTAATGTGTAAATTCAGTGAGAGAGATAGTGTTCCTTGACTAGTGACTTAAAAGATAAATAAATAAATACACCCAACAGTCACATACATAGTCCTGACCCCACACTAAGATCGAGCCTTGTGTCGTGGGTATCAGGAACCACGAGAGACTTTTCGGTCTCACAAACACCCAGACCCGGAAGAAATATTTGTGGGCCGCACAAACATTTCTCTCGGTGCGGGGATCGAACCCGCGGCCTCTCGTTTCACAGGCGGCGTCTAACCAACTGCGCTACGGAGGATGACAATGTTCTAGCCCGTCTCACGACATCTGGAAGTGAGTTCCACAATCGAACAGCTAGTACGGAGAATGATTTGTCCATAAATGTCGTGGTGTGTACGGGCATTCTCAGTTTCATGTTCTCCGACGACCTCAGGGATCTTTCATGGGAATCATGAAGAAATATAAAACGGTCTTTGTGATAAGAGGGGGTGAGAGGGTTAAATAATATATTGTATAAAAGTAAAAGAGTGTGAGTATTCCGACGAAGCCGTATGGGTAACCGCTTGAGCTTAAGACGAAACTCAGAAACATGGTCATATTTGCGTAAACCAAATATGAACCTTAAGCAAAAATTTTGGAGACGCTCAAGTTTATTAAGTTGGTCTTCGGTGAGATCAAGATAGCTGACATCGGCATAATCAAGGATGGGGAGTAGGAGTGTTTGCGCAAGCGAAATTTTCGTGGCAACGGGTAGAAAATTGCTTAACCTTCGCAAGGACCTTGCTGAAGCAAACAGCCTTCGACTTAATTCTCGAAGCTGAGGACCCCAAGTGAAGGACTTGTCTATAAGTAGACCTAGATTGCGAACGGAGTCGTTGTATGGGATGGTGATACCATCACAAAAGACAAGAGGAAGTTTAGTCCAATCTAGCTTTGAGGACATCCTGGGGCTGCCAACAACAATGATCTGGGTTTTCGAGGAATCTTCAAGCCGTGAGCTTTACTCCATTGACAGCTGTGTTGGATATCAATGTTTATTGCTGCAATCGCGTCAATCATCTTGTCTAAAGATATAGTTAGTTAACTAAGGTTATCGACGTAGCTCAATGGATTAGCAAGCTGAAGTGGCGGTGGGCCGGTCACATTCGTCAGAGAATCGACAACCGTTGGGGTAGACGTGTAATCGAGTGGAGACCACGCCTCGGCGATATTTGTGACGTGGCTGGTAGCGGTTGAACACGATGGGCTGAAGATTGAGCCCAGTAGAGTACCATAGGAGGGGCCTCCGTCCAGCAGTGAAAGCGGAAGAGTCGATAATGATGATAGTTAGGTACACAAGATTTAACTAAAACTCGAAGAAGTTCACTATAATGGATGTTAAACCATTATATACTGCATGGGTGGCGCATTTGTATTACGGTCTGCTTGCAAAGCTGAGGTCTCGTTTCCGAATCCCAGGTTAGACAAAGTTTTATAAGATTTTTCTATCGCAGTCCATGAATTTGTGCCCGATATCAGATATGGCGATATCATACTCACCCATAAACCCATTAGCCCTGATCTGAGCCTCATACTCCTCTCGATGCTCATCAACTGTCTCTGCCAGGGCGTTGGCATGGGCCCGAGGCACGCCCAGCACTAGCAGTAGGTACGCGGCTGAATAGTACCTTTTATAAACTTTTACTCACCCATAAACCCATTAGCTTTGACTTCAGCCTCGTATTCCTCTCGATGCTCGTCTACTGCCTCTGCCAGGGCGTTGGCATGGTTCTAAGGAATGCTCAGTACCAGTATGCGCCGAATAGAACCTTTTATAACCTTTTACTCACCCATAAACCCATTAGCTCTGACTTGAGCCTCGTATTCCTCTCGATGCTCGTCTACTGCCTCTGCCAGAGCGTTAGCATGGGCGCGAGGCACGCCAAGTACCAGTAGGTCGCGTGTGACCTGCGCCCCGGGACAAGAACCCGACCACGACTGACGCAGCACCCAACGGATCACTGCCGCCGCTCGTGCACACTCCTCGCGGGATGCTGAAGGTAAACAGGATACTCTTAAAATGTTTTTTATGGGTATTTTTTCTACCCGACTTTGTGGTTAGGTACTTTACAACTTTCGTGGTCACGAGGTGGACTGAAGTATTAGTCATCCGCTCAGTTGTTATAAAACCTACCTTAATGTATAATTATACAAATAAAAAGTTAATTTGGTAAGGATACTTAGAATTTACCCGCACCATATTAAAGTCCAACCCGTATTAGGTCAGCTTGGTGGACCGTTGGAAAGTTATTAGTCATCTAACCTCGTAAAAAATAACAACACTTCAATACTCACACAAACTAGTATCCTTCAGTACATCCGCAATCTTGTCATCCTGTGAAACAACGTTAACAATTTATAACCTCAAATTAGCAGCAACAAAACAAGATGGCGTCGTATAGGTCGGCAGATACGACTATATACTCTCTATACTCTCGGTTCTCATTCAATTACGCAGCGCAAAGAGCGACAAAGAGCCACATACATATCCGACAGAATGGCGTTGTTACCACTGTAGCGCAAATGGACAAACCTTTTTATAATAATGGACAAATGTGACGATATTTTTTTCAAAACCTACAGTAGGGCGGGATTTTATAAGGTCACATTATTGAATAGACTTCCAATTACCAGATGTTTTCCTTCACCGTTTTAGTGCGTGGTGATTGACTATCAATACACACCTGTATATCAGACAATACCTGTATATCAGACTAATATTATCTCGGTGCTGGGATCGAACCCGCGGCCTCTTGTTACACAGCCGACGTCTAGCGCCACGGAGGCTGTCAAATGCTTATACTTTGATATTTCTCCCTCTAATGGAGATAAATAAAGAAATAACAATCAACAGTCACATACATAGTCCAGACCCCACACTAAGATCGAGTCTTGTCGTGGGAGTCAGGAACTACAAGTCTTTTTGGTCTCAAAAACACCCAGATCGGGAAGAAATATTTGTGGGCTGCACAAACGTTTCTCTCGGTGCGGGGATCGAACCCGCGGCCTCTCGTTTCACAGGCGGCGTCTAACCAACTGCGCCACGGAGGCTGTCATTGCGTGTTGAGGTCTGCCAATTTTGGAAGAGTTTTTGAGCGCCAATTTTCGATTACATTTTATAGATATTGCAAGTTGGTGTAGTTGGGATGTTAAAACATGCCTATTTAGTTAAACTCATAGATTGTTTAGATCAGTTAGGCTGCAATATACTAATATCTTATAAAAACTCGTGTCACGATGTTCTCCACAATCTCCACAACCACTCAACTGATTACAATTAAATTTTGTAGGTGTGTGTTATTTGTTCCAACTTAAAGATAGTATAGTTTTTATCTCGATTAAATTCTCTCAAATCTCGAAGTCACAAAATCGATATCTAAGGGATCGTTCGATCCAATATTTTAAACTGATAGTCGGAATTGAACATTTTGGCCGCCATTTTGAAAAATGCGGAGCTGGGCCGAACCGCCAGTCAATCACAAAGACTATGACAAGTGAGTTGCGTCCTGAGATTATACCAGCCACTGTGTAAATCTGTTTCAGAAAATGCTTTTTCTTAAAATTCGATGTGTTATACTTTGTCATACCAGTATAAAATAAATCTCATAATTATTTTAAACATCCTATAATTAGACGAACTTTTAATATAATAGAGTTAATATAAATTAATTATTTCTCGACTGTTCTGGAGTTCCCGCGGGAACGTCCTGTAATCAGGCGTCCTACAACAATGTTAAAACGTTAATTATTATTTCATAATTTTAAATAAAATTTTTATTCATTTTAACGTTACACGGGGGTTACTAAACAAGCCATAGTCACACAGTCATGGCCGAATCTACCTACAGGCTTTTTCGGTTGCATCTCAGGACCCCGTGGATATAAAAGGCCCCAAGGCAAACTTAAATATGTTAATTTTAACGATATTAGAAAACAGCGCTAAATCATTAGGAATAAATGGGTAAATTTTATTAATATAAATAGGTTTTATTGTCCTATTATTTCCTTACAGTAAGCTTAGATCTGTCTGCAAAACAGTTTTGTGGCACAATAACAATTATTTGAATAATTAGTGTGCTTCTGAGTCGTATTAGCCAGGGTCCCACAATTTCAAGTTCCGCCCCTGCACAAGTTGTGACATATTTCGAATATGGCCTGTGTATATCCGGTGTTAGAAACGCCGGCACTATTCCCTTCCCTTCTTAGGAAATAATAAAAACACTTTCACACAAACATTTCGGTAGACCATCGATTTTCTCTGATACAATTTTTAGGTTGAAAAGATTCGAAATTGGGAATGGAAATCAAAACCACCCGTTTAAAAAGCTCGCTTCCACTAGACATAATGATAACTCATAAATACCGTCAACAATATATGAACATAATGTCAGTTTTGATCCAGACTTCAGGGGGTTAGTCTATTCTCTGACAGGAAATTCAAATATTCGAACATTCGATATGCACGTACATAAAGGGTAAATAAATAATAATACATACACCCAACAGTCACACACATAGTCCTGACTCCACACTTGATCGAGTCTTGTGTCGTGGGTGTCAGGAACTACGAGAGACTTTTCGGTCTCACAAACACCCAGACCCGAAACAAATACCTGTGGTTCACACAAATACCGGGTATATCAAGACTGCTACCGAAAACGAAGCTGGGTGGTAGTTTTAGTGAGTGCAAACACAATGCAACAAAAATTATCGCAAAAAAACGCGACAATTTTTATTTCTGATTTTTTAAAAATCGTTATTTTTGGGTGGTTAATCCATAGTTCTTGCTAAAATAATTAGTTAAACTCTTTTATAACTTAGAGTCCTTATAAAGTAAAGGGTATACACTATTATTTTAGGAAAAAAATGAATATACCATCTAAATACGACAATAGGCAAAAAATCGTCGCTTTTTTTTCAACATTTTCTGTTGCAATGTGTCTGAAGTCACTAAAACTACCACCCGGCTTCGTTTTCGGTAGCAGTCTTGAGATACCTGTATTTATTTCAGTGCGGGATCGAACCCGCGGCCTCTCGTTTTACAGCCGGCGTCTAACTAACTGCGCCACGGAGGCATCGATAAAAGGAGGAGAGGAGAGAGATAAAAGTTTTGTACTTCTAAAAATCAATTCAGTATTTTCTATGAAACTTATCATTCTCTCCGAACTTAGTCTAAGGTTATGACTTACGACGTATGATAGAGAATTTGGGTATTCTGTAAAGTGTAATGGTTTCTTATTCTTAGGTTTACACGAATATTACATATGAAATATAAGTATTTTTTGGGATGTTATCGGAGTTAAAAAATTAGAAAATGAAACTAAATTCGCGATAAAATCCGTGAAAATAGTTTTATTTCAATTTTGTAAAGTATTTAGTCATATTCTTATGGTTTTACGTACGACGTTCGTATATTCGTCGTCATGTAGATTAGCCCCTTGGTGTTAAAGTGTTTCGTTTCAAAGAATTGAATTGACTTCACAGTTCACGGAGGGTGAAGCGCGTTACTACCAGAATAACAATACAAACTATAGGCACTAGATTTTAATATATTGTAAGAAGAGTGATCTCGAAAATAAAGATGGATGCCAACGCAATCATAAAAACTGATTAAATATAATTCAATCTTGTTTGCTACGTGTTCTTGAGTGCAGACCGCGTCTTGGCAAGAGTAGTGTAGGACGCTCTCAAGCTAGGTGGAGTTACGATATGCGAAAGGTCGCTGGCAGATGCTGGATGCGATAAGCCGAAGACAGGCCAAAATGGCGCAATTTGGAGGAGGCCAACATTACATGTTATTAAATATTACGATATCTTTAAACTTTAACATGTTCCCCCTAATTACTGGTTAGTTTGTCATTTTATATTGAACACCAAATAGTGGCTTTGCAACCCAGCAGGCCTTGTTCTGCATAGGAATTGAAACCAAAGTTTTGTATACATACAAACATAAACTCACACCCGTTACCCAGTAGGGGTATGCAGAGGTGCATCCAGGAAACCCACATTTCGCCTTGTTTATTCCGTTTCACGATGTGATAGGGGGCGCGCCTATCGCCAAATCGGGTACAAATTTCTGACTTGGGGCTGATAATAAAAAGAATAAAATAATTTAATTAAAAATTAAAAGACCGACTTCAATGTGCACTACAAAGTAATAAATAATATATATTTCATTGTACTAGTACACATTGATTAATTTGCTTATTGACTAGACTAGCCAACAAATCTTAAATACGTAATATTTTGAAGGCGGGTCGCCAAGTGCCAAACGAGAACAAATTTAAGTAATGTAACAGTTGAATATTACCTACTTGTAGATGTATCGTTGACGCTCAGTTAGGTCCATATGTAAACTAGAAACAAATTAATTTAACATACTGATCCTACGTGTACATTTGTTGAAATTTTAATAGAATTAATATGTGTCATATGTGTGGTCTAATTTTAATGTATTGCAGACGATCAAAGATACAGTGGTCAAGGGTTTCAACTCCAGGTTACACCATTGACTTATTGGAGTAATTTGCATATTTATATACAATTACTTTAACAGTGATAGGAATCATAGTGAGGAAAGTATAAGAAATGGAAGGGTTGTTAAATTTGTATGTTTCCCTCGATTGTAGATAAGCCCGATACTCAACAATGTTGATTAAGAGCTGATATATTAAGGACGGGTGATTTTTCTATTAGTTATCAGGACAGGGACTGGAATTTGCACCCGATATGACTATAGACTCTCGCCCCCAATCACACCGAGGGACAAAACACGCAAGGCGTAACGTGGGTGTCCTGGTTTATACCAGAAGAATCTCTGCATACCCCTTCTGGGAAAAATGAAGAAGGATTATCCCTTCTGGGAAAATGGCGTAAGTTTATATATAGATTAAGGCAAATTTTTATTGCGTGTTTTTCGCTAGGATGTTTTACACAAATTAATTTTTTTGTGTAGGTCGTCGTGTTCGTCACTTGGCGACCCGCCTTCAAAATATTACGTATTTAAGATTTGTTGGCTAGTCTAGTCAATAAGCAAATTAATCAATGTGTACTAGTACAATGAAATATATATTATTTATTACTTTGTAGTGCACATTGAAGTCGGTCTTTTAATTTTTAATTAAATTATTTTATTTATAACTTTTTAGTTTAAATAAGCATTGTAATGATGCCAAAGGTAATCATATAATGAAAACTGGAATCAATGTATATAAAAAATGAACCATTGTGATCCTTTAAAATTTCAAAAACGAAATTAATATTTTATGATTTTTAAGGAAGCTACACTGTCATTTCGTTTTTATGATAAAGAAAATACTAAAATAGGCTCAACCTGCTAGAGATATTGAGTACACTTATGCGTGGTAATCATTCGTTACCCCCTCACCTCTACACATTCTTCACTTCCTATTTTTAATAAAACACATATACTTAACCTAATGGACGAAAAATCATTGCGTTTCTGCAAAGTTTTGTGGAGGTCTGCTCTCCAGATATGTATCTATTCATCAGATCATCACCATATTTTATGGGACCAACATTATGTATAATTCGTTCCGAAGAAAAGTTATTTAAAATTATTTATTTACTGTCGCAGATATTAAGTATTTATATTTGTATATATCCCCCCCCTTCCCACGCCCCTTTCTACTTTCCCCTTTCCACCCCCCCCCCCTTGTAGTAATAAACTTATACTGAACCTAATGTAAAAAGAATTATTGCTGTACTGTTCAATTTTGAGGAGTTCTGCCCTTCAGGTCCAAAGATATTCATCAGATCTTCACAATATTTTTTTGGTCTTACCTATCATATAATACTCTTTGACAAAAAAGTTATTTTTAAGTCGGTTCAGAACTGCCGGAGATATTGAGTATTAATAATTGTAGCTATTTTCCACCCCCTCACCCCCCACCCCCACCCTTTTCCCATTTTCACCCACCCTTTGTAATAATATACTTATACTTAATCTAACGCAAAAAGAATTAATGCTGGACCGTTTAATTTTGAGGAGTTCTGGTTGGCAGATTCTAAGATATTCATCAGGTCTTCACCAATTTTATATGGGACCAACCCTGTATATCATGCTTTCCGACAAAAAAGAAATTTTCAAAATCGGTTCACAATTGCCGGCGTAATCGCGTAACAAACATACAAAAAAAAAAATCAGTTGAATTGATTACCTCCTCTTTTGAAGTCGGTCAAAAATCCAATATCACTTTGTCCGACCCGGTATTCGAACCCGATACGCCAGCTTTATAACCGTACCTTAGTATAACTACATTACCGAGGCAGTCAGTTTTGTATACAGGCTGTTCGTAAAAGAGCTTCCGTAAACGAAGACTGATGATTGTATGATAGGACAGCAAAAATCAATCCCGGCGGAGTGAAAAAAATTACAACGTTTCAAAAGCATTTGCGAGCCCATCATTAGTGTAATCATCATTCTTAGTTTTCGGGAGAGTTTCACTAATATACGGTAAAAATATTGTAAATTTTAAGTAGTTTTGTACCTTTAAAACTTGTAAAACCACGCAGCGCGACAGTCGAAAGCTAGTTGATAAAACAACAGTACGTTAAATCGAATTTGTCGTGTATGGCGGCGTACGTGACGATACTGTGAAAGGTTAGCGCCATTCGTTTCACTTTACATCGATGTATTCGATATTATCAAGTTATCTTCGTAGGTGTCTGTTAAAATAATACTTTAGTTGATTCTTATGTTTCAGAATAATTTTGCTTTATTGAAAACTTCTTAGTAGGGTCTAGTGCAGGCTGCTTTTAATAGATCTATGCGTCCGTAGCAGAAAACAAAATAGCAGCCTCTGTGGCCCAGTTGGTAAGACGCCAGTTGAGAAACGAGAAGCGGCGGGCTTGAATCCCGCCCGAAATTAAATTTTGTGCAATCCACAAGCATTTGTTTTGCGCCTGGGTTTTCGTGAGAGCGAAAAGTCGTTCGTAGTTTCCGATTCCATGTAATGATTACTTAGTTTGATTTTACGAAGATAATCTAATTAATAAAATAAATTAATACACCCAACAGTCACATGTAGTTAGTTATAGAACTTTACATACTATAGAAATTATTATAAATCGCTACGGTATGTAGGTTTCTTCACGAAGTTTTCCTTCACTATTATTTTTTTGATTATTCAATAATAATCAAAAAAATATTAATATTAATAATTAACAATATTAAATACCAATACACACATGGCTTTGAAAATTCAGAGGTGTGCCCTGGGATTCGAACCCGCGACCACCGTAAATATGTTGGTAGTCGCGTCTAGTCCGTTTACCAACAGGCCACCACGCACTAATAAATAATACTAAGTATAGAACATATTTTGAATATAGAGATTAAGTGCTGTGTATATTGACTTCTCATGAGAGCTCTTTAATTACCTACAGGACCAATAAATACAATTCACTTCAGTAGGTACTCACCGATCGTTCGTCCACAACATATTGCAGCAGGTCTCTGAACATGGGCGCCGGGAGACTGCTCAGCGCGTGGAGACCAGCCAGCGCCCACAGCGGGCAGTCGCCGTCGGAGCAGAACTTGAATTTCTAAAAAATAAAAATTATAATTTGAACAGGCCTTTCAATTTCCACTCGGCTTAACAAGATCACAAGACTTCGTCGACAAACCTCGTAGGTATTTTAAATAGCGACCTCAATTAGTCGGTCTTTGAGCACTAAATAGGTGTCACAAAAGAGGAAAATTACACATTTCCTCTTTTCTCCTCCTGTTTCCGGCCGATTTTTCTCTTCAAGTCCTTTTTCCTTCCTGCTGTCCTCTGGATTTGATGGGCCGGGAACACATGTATAATCCAAACTCTGTGCATGATACTAGGCGGCATGATTATTTACCATCAAGTGATTAAGTTGCGCATATGCCGGGAATATGCGATAAAAAAACGATATTCACAGTGTTTACTGATATTGAAATTGAAATTTACTGGTGTTATGTCTATTATATGAGAAAGGCCGGTAGGTAAGTACCACCCACTGCAATTTCTCCCGACAAACACCATTATGAATTCACTGTTATGAACTGGGTTGAAGGAATGTAGCCAGAGTAATTAGTAGACGTATCACCATGAAATAAATTAATACTTAGCATTCCACTGCGCTTACCATCTTGAGACTCAAGATTATAAGTTTCAATATGTCCAGTAGTTACTCTGGCTACAATTTCCTTCAAATCGGAACAGTGTGCTTACAGTGCTGTTTGGCGGGAGAAATAGACATTGCGATGATTCAGCCAGCTCTACTAGGCAGCCTCTCACATATAAGAGACCTACCGCCAATAAAACTTACAAGACCATTCATGTAGCTCTATTAAAACAAATGAGAGACGGACTAAATTTCCAGTTCAAAGACGACTTATAGTGACTAGACAACTCACCATAATATCTCAGCCGCGCGATCTGCAACAACAAGTGAAGCTGTAAAATTATCATAGTAATAGATCGGCACGGCATGTGGGACGGCCATTTGGAACGCACTGTTGCCCCGTAACTGCGTGTGACGTCATACGTCGCTGTCATACACGCTGTTTTGGGCAACGGTGGTTGAGATCTTCAAGGATGAAGACATTTTAAATGATTTGATTTATGGAATGTATAAGGTTTTTTGTAATAATGGTAAGTGGTTTGGTGCAGAAATAGAGGATATAGAAACAATACCGGGTATCTCAAGACTGCAACCGTAAACGAAGCCGGGTGGTAGTTTTAGTGACTACAAACACAATGCAACCAAAAATTTCGAAAAGAAACGCGACAATTATTTATTATGATTTTTTAAATATCTTCATTTTTGGGTGGTAAATTATTAGTTTTTTCTAAAATAATAATTTAAACACTTTTATACCTTAGATTATTTATAAATAAAAGGGTATACACTATTATTTTAGGAAGAAATGTATTTACCACCCAAATATGGTCATAAGAAAAAAATTACAAAAAAAAATTGTCGCTATTTTTTGCAACTTTTTCTGTTGCATTGTGTCTGAAGTCGCTTAAACTACCACCCGGCTTTGTTTTCGGTAGCAGTCTTGATATACCCTGTATATACTACATCTGTAATGGACGGACTTAAGTACACTGAGGTATAAATAATTTTCATACATTTATGGACACCCTCCTGTGGCGCAATTTGTACTATGGTATGATTGTGAAGCTTGGGTCTCGGGTTCGAATCCCGGGTCAGGCAAGGAAGTCAGGACTTTGTGACACGAAAGCGGGCGAGCTTATGCCATAGGCGGAACACTTCGTGGTAGTACCGCTACCTACCAATTTCGAAAAAAAGGCTTATAAAAACTTTTACTATCGGGCCAACCATGAAATTGGGAAAATAGAATCAGCTGTTTAATACAAAAATTATCCTTTCAATCTGCAAAATTTATGGAACAGCTGATTTCTGTTTCGCGATTTATTTCGCGTTCATTATTATGAGTTTAGCATCCTCCTTTCGGCTTTATATAACCTTTATGACTAACCTTGTACAAAAAAATACCTGCTACTATTAAAAAATTTCAGTACTTAAGCAGTAAATCAAGTAAACATTATGCAATTGCGGCGGGACGTCAGGCATATTGCTATAAACCGCCGATACAGCCGGACCCGGACCCACAATGAGCGTTTGTTGACATAAAGCTACGGCTCTCATATTGAACAGACTAGCGTTTCGCTTGGTTTTTGTATTTTACTTAGATTAGAAGTGGGTGGTGGCCTGTTGGTAAACGCACCAGCCGCAGCTACCAACAACCTTCGCGGGTTCAATACCTAGGGCACACCTCTGACTTTTCGGAGTCATGTGTGTATTGAAAGTCAATCACCACTCTCTAAAACGGTGAAGGTAAACATCGTGAGGAAACCTGCATACTACAGCGATTTATAAGAATTTCTGTGGTATGTAAGGCTGCCAAACCGCACTAGACCAGCGTGGTGAACTATATGGCCTAACCACTCTCAATCGTACTCTCAATTGTAGAGGAGGCCCCTGCCCTGCAGTGGGACGTATATGAGCTGATACAGATAGGCCGAAGTACATCCGTGTTTAATTATAATTAAGTCAGGAATCTCTCGCCATACAAAAATATTGAGTCAATTCTAAAGCCTTGGACTTCGCTTATTCGAGTTTGTTGAATTTCTATTCTACAATCAACCTTTACTAGCCTAGCGGTGCGGTGGAATACCTAGTGCTCAAACTACAAAATTAAAATAAACCAAGTATCCATTAACACAGCATTCAGGTACATGAATGCAAAAAGTGATAACGAAAGTACGCCTACTATTAATGAAAGGTGTTTAGAAATTAATTTAAGGATTTGTCACACTTCGGATATCTTTTTTTTTACTGGCCATACGTTGTGAGCAGAATGTTTTACGTAAAAAGGTATTATTAGTATCATAGGTCTTCCGGCATATTGTATTGATTGTATTTCTATAGATAGATAAACTTATTTGAGAAAAATAATTGTGCGAGTTTGTTGTCTCTAATAATATCAACCACCTACTAGCAAAAAAACTTTAAGCAGGCAATTGAGGCAAGATCATAAGATAAGCATTAGCGCGATTTACGTAAGTTCTGGTATAGATGTAGAAGAATCTTTAAGGATACGAAGTCTAGCATGTCTATAAACAATAGGCAACGTAACATTAGCTTATCCTCTCTGTCCTTTTGCTCTTTAGTTATAGGAAGTCGACTTATTAATCAAGGCAAATTCTATTAAACACGAGATCATTCTATATTTGTTTGGATATTACTAATAGATGCTTGATTTGGAGACCATTTCACTTGCCTTAAGTTGCACTTTAGTTACTTTGCCGAAGCCAAATATGCAACTAGAGTTATAAGGTATACGTACCATATCTGACAATAGATTAATTAGCAATACAAAACAAGAAAAAAGCAAAATAACCCAAAGATATTTTTTTCCCCAAGACAGTATACATAGAGTCCTTAACCAAAAAGGTTCGCGCGCAAAGTCGGCCATCTTGAACTAATAGATAACGTTTGTTTTCATTCAATCAACCGGCTTCTTCAACGGACCCAGGTGTTTACTGTAATCTAATTGTTTTGCCAATATGTCTGCTGATCGAAGAGTCGCGACCTTTTTAAAATTATACATTATGTTGTAGATTCCGTGGTATTTTGGGCTTTATGACACAACTTCTTTAGAAGAAGACTTGAGCCAATGTATATGGTCTACGGAAAGGGCATAATTAAATAATTCTTATGACAAGCGACGACCCCTTAAATATGAAAATGAATATAATTTATTGAATCGATTACATTTTCAACATTATTTAGATTCAATCATTTTTTATCCACCACCATCATCACCACCGGTTCGAAAAGCGGTTTTCACTAGTGAAGAACGGACAAGAAACTCTAGTGTTGCTCTTTTCAAAACCAGTTTACAATGTAGTGATTATTACATAATTTACAAGTTGGTTTAAATCAGAGCAGTTAATATTATGAGAGACCAGGAAAAAATAATACGCCAACAATAAATGGTCAGCACTCCGTTGTCACAATTATGTCCACCTGCCTCTAACAACCATAGAATTTTAATGCAAAGCAATGGTCTCGTGTTTGTAGGGTGGTCTCTGGCGGATTCTTATACTCTACTAGAAATATACCTCATTATGGCATATTAGTTTAAGCATATTATTTCCTCATATGGACGTCGATACCGAATCGGCACCGAAATCCAGGGGATTTAACAGTTTAAAACTCAAAAACTCTATACTCATTGGATTACGTCAATGTCTACTATAAAAATGTAGCTCGTTTATCGATATTCATATGCAAACCACTAAATACATAATTATTCCCAAAAAAACAAAAACAATCTTGATTTTAACATTAAATTAATATATAATTTGATATTTATTTAAAACAGAACAGGAGTTTCAAAAACTCCGTGCGCACCGCAGAGGCTTTATGTGATAACCGAAGCAGCAACCCACGGGCCAAACACTCCGTGCCTGCATTTTGGAGCAGTCCACACTGTTGGCCAAGAGTATTGGACATCCTGTACTTTTAAATATCCACCCTATAATAAACATAGTGGCGTCAATACCAACTATTTTACTGTCGTTAAGTCAACTTTGAGAATATCTTCTCAACACATATCTAATTACAAATTCTGAGTTATTGTCTGTAGTAAACACTAAAAATTACTGAGCTCAGAAGCTCGATAATTTTCTTAGAGGAATTTAATTATTTTTTTCCATCCCGTAATAAATAAAACAGAAACTAATATAGATATAGAATGGCTGTATAAAAAACAAAAAAATATAATCATTAAAGAATACAGAAATAAGTACGGATTCAATGGGAGATTTACAATTTCATCCGACACCTAACCGTCATTGAAATAAAACTACGTTACGGTCACGGGGCGGACCACGAAAGCCGTAATCGAAACGTCGGGAACTCAAAAAATGTAAAATTAAACCAAAACCGCGATAAAATCCGTAAATAATAGTTTTATTTCAATGTGTAACATTCACGTAAATCTAAGAAGCCATTAAACTAACCGTCATCTCGAAAATATAATATTTCGATTAATTTCGTAAAGCCTGTAAAGCCGTAGAGTTAACAAATTTGAGTTATTACCGAGAGTTAAATTGATGAATGCTCAGAACTTACACAATGAAGTTTGTGTGAGTTTTTGAATGCCAACGACGGGAACTTATGTCCAGGTGGACATAAACGTAAAAGGTGGAGAAAGAAAGAACGGGAAGAGGAAAAGGGCATCCGGCATCTGTCTCACCGAACGAAACGCAACAGCGAAGCTGTCGCTTCACGCCGTTGTCCAGTGAGACAGTGGTAACACCCCGGACGAGCCTATTCATTCAAGCTGAGTCATGACGAACACCACTCTACCACATTAAGAAATACTACTTTTTAAAATGAATGTTGCGCCGAACTTGCATATGAAATCAGGACAAGAAGGAGGTCCAATATCTTGGAAGTGCCCATGCATCGGTTAATGTCCGCCAATCCGCACTTGGCAAGCGTAGACTATGGTCTAACTCTGCTTATTCGAACTCGATTGTACCAGACTCTCGAGCTGGCGAGACGAACTTGTCGTTCGCCTGATGGTAAGCAATACGACCGCTCATTAACAGTAGCAAAACCAAACAACACCTTGAATTACAAAACAATACTTGGCATTCCACTGCGCTCGCCATACTGAGACATAAGATGTTAAGTTTTAATACGTCCAGTAGTTATTTTGGCTACAATATCTTTCAATCCGAAACACAACAGTGCATTTACAGTGCTGTTTGGCGGGAGAAATAGACATTGCGGTGGTACCTGTCCAGGCAGCCTCTCACATATGAGAGACCACAAGTATTTTTTTTTATATGATACCAGTAAATTAGGCCAAAACTGTACGTTTAAGCGTGAAACACACGTTGGTCACTTTGAGCGGGTCGGCTACGGCACAGTGCACACTGCTTGCAATACAACAGCGCATAAACAAACACGCATTGTACGAACCGCCTTATAGCACCGGACACTTTGGTAAATTCTATTTTTGGATTTAGTATTCAATTAGTTAATTTTAAGCTTAAAATAAATATTGTATCAAATACCAGTTACATAAATAAAAGAGTAATATAAAACTGATATTTTTTGCACAGGGTTCCTATTTATAAATATCGATATACTTTTTTAATTGATTTGTTAATCAAAACCGCTTAGGAATCAATATTTTATAAATTATACAATACATTATGCATCTTAATATCAGTATTAGAAGAAAGTTAACTGTATTTGTAATTATGTATAATGTCAGCATTCCCAGCTACATGAGTTCCAATGCAGAATATAATCCCCTAAACTTCACCGCACGAACTTATAAAAGCGAATACCTAGTTTCCACGGGCTTTTTGAATACATCCATACATCATACGGTTCTTTTCTTATTTGATGCGAGTATCGTCTCGTTTTAAATGTTTTTATTATTTTGTTATGTAAAGTATTATTATTTAAAGTATTACAATCGTGGGTGCAAAGGACAGACGAAATAGTGAAGATTGGGGTTGAAATTGAACCTGGAACCGGCCGGGATAACATAACGTAGAAAACAAGAAACGTAGGTAAATTAAAAAAAAGAAAGAAAGAAGACAGTTTGTGTTGCTGAGGGAGTTTCTTGCGCCGTTTCTTCCTGACGGCTACAACATGTTCCGAAGCGGAGCTAGCAGAAATTAACCATTCAAATGATGGTTTCTTAGATTTACGCGAATGTTACACATTGAAATAAAACTATTATTTACGGATTTTATCGCGAATTTAGTTTAATTTTTTTGACCACGAAAGCTGTAAAGTAATCGAGACGTCGGGAAGTCAAAAATGTAAAAAAATAAACTAAATTCGCGATAAAATCCGTAAATAATAGTTTCATTCAAATCATCTTGTGAAACTCTATTTTAATAAATAATATTTTGATTTGATATGATATGATAAGTAAATATGTTGAAAAGAATGTAACATTTAATACAGCCTGTTGAATAAGATTCAAAGATTATTTTTTTAAGAATACTGTCACTTATAATATGTTACAGAAATATAATACCTTGTTGTATTGTGTCAGAAGAAATAAATATTTTAATTTATATACATATCCATTATTCCTCCCAAGAAAATAATCTAGGTCTGATGATATAATTTTCTCATACTTGAATGAACGTATAATTCAATGTCTTAGTAAAAAACGAATAAAACGCAGCCCTTATAATGAAAAAATGAGCCATAATTAAAGGGATAATATCTAAAGTGTGCCAAATAAAAGGGTTTTATTATATTTGTATTACACATAACATGTATAATGTCATACAAGAAGTCCCATATAAGTGACAAGGTTGAGAATCTGCAAATTATATCGTAAAATAATAAATAATAAGAAAAACATCAGTAACATCTACATAGGCAACAGTCACATACATAGTCCTGACCCGAGATTTCATAAATTTATTTACTTTAATAAATATATACATAATACCGGGTATATCAAGACTGCTACCGAAAACGAAGCCGGGTGGTAGTTTTAGTACCTACAATGCAACTAAAAATTTCGCAAAGAAACGCGACAATTTAGTTTAATTTTTTTTTTAATATCGTCGAGTATGCGTGGTAAATCCATAGTTTTTGCTAAAATAATAATTTAAAGCCTTGCGTACTATAGCGTGTTTAAAAATAAAAGGAAACAACTATGTATTTACCAACCTAATACGACGATAGAAAAAAAAAATCGTCATCATTTTTTGCACAAAATTTAGTTGCATTGTGTCTGAAGTCATTAAAACTACCACCCAGTTTTGTTTTCGGTAGCAGTCTTGATATACCCTGTATATAGTATGTAGTCCTATTGCTAATAACAAGCTAATAAATATAAAATACCAATACCTTATCTTTATCAAAGTAGAACATATTTAATTAAAATTTTACACTACAAATATCCTTTTGGGGTAGTGTGCCTCTTGCCTTTCTCACAGTAGTACAGAATAGGTCAATATTAAGATTATTTTGATCTAATAAGTCTAATGTCGCGATTATCAGAAACTGCGAGAGACTTTTTGATCCCACAATTCACAATAAGCGGACCCAAAACAAATACGTACTCGTGGGCCACATTAACCTTTGCGTCAGTGTGAGGGTCAAATCCAACTGCGCTAAGGAGGTTGTCATTATAAAATGTATTATGATATTAACATTATTATTTTATTTATTTATTTACTAACGTTTAAATGAACTCGCTTGTGATTTTTATATTATCACACCAAACTGGTTAAAGTAACTGATTTTAAATGAAGTGTGGTTCAGATAGATTACAACACCAATACACCCAACAGTTACATGCATAGTCCTGACCCCACACTAAGATCGAGTCTTGTGTCATGGGTATCAGAAACTACGAGAGACTTTTCGGTCTCACATACACCCAGACCCGGAACAAATACCTGTGGATCACACATCTCGATGCGGGGATCGAACTCGCGGCCTCACGTTTCACAGCTGGCGTCTAACCAACTGCGCCACGGAGGCTGTAAAATATTAAATTTCATTAAATCAAAGATCATCAAATTCATTACCATCTCTCGATTGAGATGTGTAAAACTGCATTACAAACACGCGGTAGAATTTCAACTACGTCCTGTTTTATAACAAACAAATAGTTGCCACTTTTGTCTTTATATCCCGAGGCTGGACAGACAACTTCTCTGATGGTGAAGAATCACTGAGCATGAACACACATCTTAATTTAAGAATATTATTTTAAAAATTCGCGCTTGTATCTCCGAAGGTAGGCAAAGTTGCTACTGGTGGGACTGACATTTCGCTGAGGTTTTTTCCTTCCATGGAATAAGCGGTGAAAAAAGTAGTTTAAAATGAAAAAAATCAAACAATATTCTCCATTGATCTGATCTGATAGAGTCTGTTCAAGAATATAAAAAAAATGCAAAATCTCCAAAATTTTGTTGATCGTAACTCAATCGGACTGTTTTCCGATATAGAAATATAATTCACGATGAAAAAAAATACTTTGAAAACGTATACAAACTTGCAATGAAATTATTATATTTATATCTATATATATATATTTGAAGTCGGTCTTTACTTTTATGTTATTTTTTCTCGAAAAGCTCATCTATGATACACTGTTGATCATCAAGTGCATTCTATATTCAAAAAGAAAATAAGACAAGGCGGGAAGATAGAAAGGTACTACAACCTCTTTGCTTAATAACCTTTTATCATTCCTAGAGAGGGAGTAAACTATGTAAGCATGTTCATTATCTATGCATGTAATACCTATATTAGATACCTAAGTGTAATTCGAAAATTGGAACTCCAATTGCAAGTTTTAAAATATCTATGCAACCGAATACAACACAATGTTTGAGATATGTTTTTATATTATAAACAACAAGTATTTATACTCGTAATATAATATAACTAACATGATTACTATAAAAAAATTTGAAGTGAGAAAAATTGTTCTTAATATTTTGTGAACATCATGACAACAACGCATTGCAGCGCCAAAAGATCGTAGACAATCTATATCAAGTTTATATGGCGCAGTGGATGTGTGGCTGTGGAACGAAACGTCGCGGTATGAGTCTCTTGGTTGAGACAAGTTGTTTTCCAATATTTTTTAAGTGATTTTGAATTTGAAGAGCCAACATTTTTTCAATAATGTGAATAAAATCCTATGTATACAACAGTTTAGATTGAACGAAGAATGGACTGGGACGAACTCGTGTGTTCAAATAAAGGACACACTATCGATTTAGGGTTACACGTCTTTAGTAAATTATCACCTTCTTTGGATATGGTGGAACATTGTAAAAAACTGCATATGTACTTGAGAGATCTCAAGAAGAATATCAATGCTTTACGAAACGTGAAGTCAGTCTACTTATATTTAGGCCAACGTAATGGACTGAAAGGTCTGAATTCAGACATTAGGAAAACCCATATTTAGTACTTAGATTTGTATACAAGAATTCGTGGTGGCCTGTTGGTAAACGGACTAGACGCGACTGCCAACATGTTCACGGTGATCGCGGGTTCGAATCCCTAAGCACACCTCTGACTTTTCGGAGTCATGTGTGTATTAATAGTCAATCACCACGCACTAAAAAGGTGAAGGAAAACATCGTGAGGAAACCGGCATACCATAGCGATTTATAAAATATCTATGGTACTCTTATGTATGTCCGCCAACCCGCACTAGGCCAACGCGGTGGACTATATGGCCTAACCACTCTCAATCGTACCGTCGATTGTAGAGACGGCCCGTGCCCTGCAGTGGGACGTATATGGACTGATACAGATACAAGTTGAATTCAACCAATGCTATTTACTAAAAAGTAAAAACTACACAGCACATCTTTGTAATACTTCAGTGGCATAGTACCAATTCATGCACTAATATTAGTTTAGATTCCTATTCATTAATCTCGTATACCACTAACTGAAAACAGACCAAAACTTTCCATTTCCACTAAGCCATAATTAGTACGATCATCTAATTCAGTCTCGCATCAAAGAGCATTCACAAGCTAGGAAACTAGAACTAGGAAGTCGGATTTTAAAAAACTTTATCCAAAGGGATGGCACTTTGAAACTAATGAACTCGGGATAACAAAACAAGCGAACATTTTGTCTTGAAACGACGCGAGGTGGCCATTGCAATTCAACAGTTGGCCACACCATAGCTACAAGGTACGGACTGCAAAAAAGACGTTATTTTTTGTGTGGCTTTGCGTTACTATCTGTCGCCATTGGGACATTCAACAGCTCATTTAGGGGCTTAGTAGTTTGTGATTTGAGCATGAAGAATATATTTTAGAGTATTGTTCACTTTTAGGTTCCATTGGTATATTTGTATAACTATACCACAAAAAGCATGGGTTCTATTGTTGTATAATTATACTGCAAAAAGGTATATTTTGGCCCAAAGTGGAAAATATAAAAAGGATATTAAGGATGGGAACCCCTTTAACACCCCTTTTCAATCGTGCCGAACAAATTAATAAACATCCTAAAGTAGATAATAACATCATTTTTAAATAAATTATAAAATTTTAGTTTTATAATTTTAAAAAATGTAATAAAAATAGTCATTAATATCAAGTAATGTAATCAAGTTATTTACATACATACAATCATACTTTCCGTACTAGCAACGCCCAATTATTGGGACACTGAAGTCATTGATTAGTCATCAAATATCATCCAATGTCTAGTTGTGAAGTACAATGCCATGCAAAACTTAACAATAAAAAGTTCTAAGAGGCATTTTCAAAAAGTAATTCGTTTATCAACTAAAAGCCCAATCTTGGCTTGTAATAATAAAAAAAAAACACAGTGCAGTGCTTGATAAGCCTTGTAATTGCATTAAGCCTAAATATTAGGGGACTCAAACACATTTCGTGGTTTTTTACGAATTTATTACACTTACGATTACTTTAAAATATCTAAATATACAAAAATCATACAAGAAAGACAATAATTAATTTTCATTATTCTAAACAATAAATCCTCTGTCATATTAATTGCTCCCAAAATATTCAACGATCTTCTATTTCCATTTCCTTTAAACCTACATGTCATATTACACCTACATACCACCATAACCATTCCATCAAAACATACGTATAATAATGTGCGTTAACTTTATTTGCCGTCAGTACGCGCGCTCTGCGTATATAAGCGTCGACATCGGGCCACACTGATCACAGCATCCCAAACTGTCACGAGATAGAGGCAGCTTTGTGCTTAGTGATCTGTGAAGATTACCTATGCTGTGTTACTGAGGTAAGTCCATCATTTATTATCTGTTGAACTCGTAAAGATTGCAATGATTTTGGGCGACATTTTCTTTGCGTTCCAATTTTAAAAATTAACGTCTACTTTTTTCATTTGTTCTAATAATAATGCAGAGGAAGGTAAAATAGATGTCAAATATTTAAGCTGAAGTTTCAATCAGGTTCCAATTTTAAAAAATCATTATATTTTTTGTGTGATTTAAAAGTAATAATGGTTGATTTTGTATAAATTAAAAATTAAATATATTATGTGTGGATTATTGGGGTGTATTGTATCTAGTAGATTGTTGCTATTAATATTTGAAAAATAAATTAAATTTCTTAATTTTATCGCATTATTTAAAACAAAACATGTAAGAGGGAAATACATTAACAATTAATGTTGAAAATATCTACGATAATCAGTCCTTCATCTGATTTATAGAGCCACCTAAAAATTATATGGTGAAATTGATAATTCATTAATAAAATCATATCACTGCTAATGTAAAATTAAAGGTGTGAAATTAAATATTTAAAGTACAAATTGAGTGCCATAAATTTAATAAACGCTATCTCACATTAATTTTATATTGGAGACAAATATAATATTAATTATTCAGCTCATAAACGGTACAATTAAGTGCACGGTTCTCCTCTACTTTCATCGAGAATTTGATGGAGAGGGTATAGTGCGGTTTTGCAGACTTCATACACCATATAAATAAATAAAAAAATAAACCTAGCAAATAATTCGAAAATTAATTGAACTCATAGTTACTCGGTATGTCTCTCATATGTGACGGGCCGCCTGGGTAGGTACCACCGCAATGCCTATTTATCCCGCAAAACAGCAGTGTAAATGCACTGTTGTGTTCCGGTTTGAAGGACATAGTAGCTAGAGTAACTCGTAGATATAATGAGACTTAACATCTTATATCTCAGAATGGCGAGAGCAGTGTTTGTATTTACAAAGCATTGCTTTATAGTATGGTGTTTGGTTTTGCTATTGTCCATGAGCGATCGTAACGCTTCGCCTGATGGCGAATGGCATAATATTTGTCTCACAATTCATAGTAATTAAAATAAAGTTATCGACAAAGCTTACTTATAATAACAACTGTATTTATTACTGTTATAACTTAGCCTAATTACTTTTCATTTATATAAAGATTTTTTGTAACCTAGGTTAGGGAAATATTTTATAATCAATTTCACATACATTTATATATCGTATATACTATAATATTCAACTATACTATTTCATTTGAATGACATTTAATATTTTGAAACTAAAACGTTTTTCATATCAACTTGTCCACTAGGTCGGATCTAAAAAATAATATTGAAACAAAACTTACTCGTTCCGTCATCAAATAGAAAAGAGCGCATTCGAATTTTAAACTTTTGTACAAACATGGCGGATATTTTTGTTTCATACGATGACTGTATCGGTGCCTCCCAATAATTCAATTAATATGAAGAACATCACCTGAGTCTAGTTAACTTCATAACAAAATAAATTTTAACTCGATACAATTAACGAAAAATGTACAACATTATTGAATTGATTGTCTAATAATTGTGTTACATCGAGTGAAACGAAAATTACCTGTGTATTTTCGTCATGTACGCTTGTCACCTAAAAGGGTTGGTAGAAGGGCTACTATTGCAATTAATAGTTCATCGAGCATTAAAGGGCTCTGTGGCTTAAGATTTTCGAAACCGAAAATTCACACAATTAGATAAGTACTGAATTATTCGCCTTAGGAACTGAACACGAGATTTAATGGATTAAAAAGAACAACAAGGCGTCATAATCTTTTATATATTTTCTAAATAATCACTATTAATTGACTATGAGCTCGTCTCAAGTTGGCTAAGGTTCGACTTATTTTAGTAACTTCGTAATTCGAGTATTTATTGGTTGGCCACTGATTTAGGCACAGATTTATATTAGGAAACTATTTCATTTCATTTATTGCATCTTCAAGTATCTTAACTCGCAAAAGATTGCAACTATTGCTTAAAGGGCGATATTTTATTTTTGCAAGAGCTTAGTTCGAAATATTTCCAATATCTATTAATTTTACTATTTTGATTGATTTGATTGCGGCTTGAAGACAACTTAGACATTCCCGGAGACTCTCTAAACATCAATACTAGGGGTAATTATAATTGCTACTTGTGGACCTGGCGTACAGGAGTTACAATGGGGTTATAAGGGCGGGACAATCTTCAAAAAAGATTAGTTCCACTGGTAGTAATATACTGTTAGAGATTATCAGTTGGAATGTCTCGAATTTGTGCTTGTCATTTTGGTAGTTATGCAATCTATAATGCCTGAATGTAGAATTGAGCTGGGCAATGTTTGAATACCACCAGTAACTTTTGTCTGCTTCTTCGAGTATACTTAAGTGAGTTAACGTCTGTTTTAGTAAAGAAAATTTTGATTTGATTTGGGCAACAAACTTATTATTCTCGTATATCTATAAATACACAAATCACAAATAATAAACTGCCGATTGTAAGGCAATAACCAAGATTTTCAAAAGCCAGAGGTGTGTGCCAGAGCTTGGGATTTGATGGCGGGATTGAGGTATTGGTCATCGTTTAAAATGGGGGTTAGTATACCCTGTATTTTTTCAAAAACACTCAGAAGGCGTCAGAACAAAATTAATAAATATAAAAACAAGAAAAATACATACTTTACTGGTGGTCTGTCACATATGAGAGGAAGGATTCAAGTCGTGTGACATGGGCATCAGAAACTACAAGAGACTTTCCTGTCTCGCAATCACACTGCCGATCGAACCATAAGTATTCAACTAGCAATAATCGGACCTAGGATAAACCTCATGGTTACGATATTGCCTGCAACCTTTCATTTTCACCCAGCGTGTAAAATGCGTCATGGGACTGTTATTCAAGGCATAAGATCAGTACACATATTTAATTCCCTCCATCTTCTTCAAGGAATAAATTTGAATTGAATTATTTAAAAATTATATTTAATTAACCATCCTCAATCGTATTCTCGATTGTAGAGTAGGCACGTGTCCTGCAGTGGGACGTATATGGGCTGATACAGATATTTAATTAACGTATAATATAGTTGGTTGTATCAGTCATATTAAAAATAGACTAGGTATTAACTATGCATTAGAGTTGGTATAGCCAGCTAATCTATCTGTCTTCATGCCACAATTACACGGGGTTGAAACTTAAGACTATTTATAGTATAGAGAGGGCGCTGATACTTCAAAAACATAGATAAAAATTGAGGTGCCGCGCCGGGCCACCTTCTGCCCACACATTGCCTGACATTTGTCAGTTTATCCAACATGCAAGAGCTATTTGAAAAAGTAAAACATAAAAAAGAGATGAAAAACGACTTTTCAGTTATATTTCAAATTGATTTCACTTTTAACTCATAGCCGACTGCTTGCCTAACTATCAACCGTTTCAGGAATATAATTCTTTAAAATGGTTGTAGAGAGCTCTGATAGATAGATATCTCGATAGCTCTCAACGATTATGTTTTCATCCTCAAAGAAAGACATAATTATGAATATACACGTAAAGGCGAAATATCAGTGGTTTGACTTGTATTTGCATGACATTTACCCATATAAAAGACGTCCCACAATAGATCTTGAACAATTCCAACAATTTCATTGCGTTGTGCACGTCAAAGTGTCGCGTGCCTTTCCAAAACAATGGTTTCAGCTCTGCACCGGTGTAAATTCATCTGAAAGTAGAACAATAGGACTCACGGCGAGCACTGACTTCCGAAAATGCATAAACATAACGTGTAAAAGGGCTATGAATACACGGTCATACAGCCTTGTTTGGACGCAGGCGATATCTATGGCTTTATTGGAAAAATTCCTTTGCCTCGCCAGTTCGTTTGCTTTTTGGGTCCGATTTTTCAATCGTTAGATAAAAGATTTTTCCACTCTTTGGAGTTTGGTAATGAAATATTCCTTCAAATGGCATCAGAAATGATCATAGAGATCTTTGTTTAGTATTCAGCATTCAGGCCTGTACTCCAATTTGTATGTATTTCTATATAATAATCAAATCAAAGTTCAAACTTTGGCAATCAACACCCTGCCTAAGGCTAAACCAGTTTGCTAAGAATTTACAAACGTGAAATCTTACAAAGCTTCTTGCATTTTATTAATGAAATCTAATCATTGTTTTATTATCCATTTAGAGGCCCAGTTTGTGAAAGTATAACTTAAAAAGGCCTTGTTAAATTTAATTCACGCAAACGTAAGCAACCATAACTACAAATTGTTGGATATATGCGAAACCAAGCTTGAAATAATTAACAACGCGTCACCAATGGGAATAATAGTTTCAACAGCGAGTAAAGTAAACATTAATTAACATCAACACGCAATTAGTTGTGCACAAACAAATCTCTTAAAGTCTGGACGTAAGGCTTGTTGGGGTACCTGCTAACTATTTCATTATTCTCATTTGTCTTCATGTTTGTACACTTAGATGATAATGCTGACCATTAGGGCTGAAGGTTTGTACGCTTGCCAGGTTGGAATTAAGGGTTATTTAAATTACAATATCAATTTCTAGACGTTTCGATCACTCTACATCTTTCCGAGTAAAAAACGGTTAAAAGATTGGTTTTAGATATAATATAAGTTTTAATAAGCCTAGGCTTGTGTAGTAAACGGGTAACCAGATGTTCCAATAGCGTCTCAAGAATGCCGTAAAACAAATCTAATTACCAGCCTTACATAATGAATATACATTTTTGATTAAAATATTAACAGCGGGTTTAAGGACGGGACAGTCTCTAAAATAATAAAATATAAAGGTTATATAAATATGGTATCATTCCATCTAATTCAATTTTCTGTAAAAAAGCTGTTGGTTACTAACTTTTACGAACACTGCCATTAATGAAGATTAGTTATTCAATTCATTTGGGACTAAATAAAAACGATGAGCTTCCTCTTATTAATTAATTATACAGTATAGAATCATAAAACATATTATTTAGCTTCAAGTTATTTAAAAAAAATCCAATTTGCTTATCGTACTCTCGTCTGTAGAGAAGGTCCGTGCTCTGAAGTGTATGGGCTGATACAGATACAACTTGCTAAGCAAATGATGCATGCAACTGTCTTATCACCGCCACAAACGTAATGATATAACCGTGCAAGTCTGGTGCCCGCGATGCTCATTGCAATGCAATCCAAATAAAGTATCTAATGATAGGTGATAATTATTTCTCGTTTCTCAACATTAAATATGTCAGCCTTGTCGAAACCGAATATCCATAGGCTTAACCTGAAATTTTATATAGTGACAGCCCCCGTGGTGTAGCTGGTTACACGCCGCTTGCGAAACGAGATGCCGCGGGTTCGATCTCCGCACCACTCTTTTTACTCTGGCCCGGCATAGTGGCGGCATTGCACCTGATGGTAAGCGCAAATGTCGCCCAGGCAGAGTACCCATTGGCATCGGACGACGGTCCCATGCCAATGGAAACAATTATGCCGGCCTGCTAAGGTGCCTCTTCACGCTACGGCGGAAGGACCCAGGATTGTAGGAAGGAGGGAACACACCACATCCACAGGTATTTGTTTCGGACCTTAGTGTTTGACTGAAAATTCTCTCATAGCTTTTGATACCCGCGACACAAGACTTAGTTGATCTTAGTTTGAAGATCTTAGTTTCAGGGTCAGGACTATGTATGTGACTGTTGGGTGTGTATTTATTTTATATATGGTTAACTATGACAGTAGAATAAAATATAGGCTATTATGTTTTTAAAACAAATAGTCATAAGACAAAAGAATTATTTATTAAAATAAAAATAAATATCGCGTTTCTGAGTTCGGCCCATCGAAGCTGTCAATAAAATTCTCTCGTTAAATGATAACAAAAATCTACGTCTCGAATGGATCTATCTATTAATTTTCTAAGAAACATTGGATAAATATAGAATACAAATCCAATATTTATTTTTACTTTCACTTAATACGTAAATAGGTGACGGTTTATTTCATATATTTTGCGACATTCTGAGGTGACACCGAAATGTATTTATTTCATATTTCAATAGTGATTATTGTATAATTTACCTTAATGCTTAAAGGGTAATTAGTTAAGAATAATACACATATTTTAATGGCAGTTCTTTTGGTAAAGAAATCGGGTTTGAATATATTGGCCGTGTGCACTGTATATCATGGGTTCGAATACGAAGCCATATATTTCTCACTTTTCGGAATCATCAATAGTTTCTTATACAAATTATTAGTCAATTACTATGCACCTGCATAAGGTTTATTAGAACTTTAGTTTTTGTTAGGACTATTAGGTACAACAGCTTTCTATTCACTCAACAATAAAAATAAAGATTTATGTATGAATAGATTCCCGCTTATAATAACATGCGAAGTGGAATTGGCACGCGTAATACGATACAAGTTACAACTTATCACAAGCAAGGTAGGTGGACATCTTAGAGTATATATATATATATATAGAGGGAGCGCTGGTACTTCAAAAACGTAGATGAAAATGGTGGTGCCGGGCCACCTTTTTCTGCCTTCCTACTGGCTAATATTGGAACAGGTTGTGCAACATACATAAATTAATTGAAAAAAAATAAATAAAAATAAATAGTTTAGGTATATTTAATTTCACTCAAACTCGTTTTAAAAGGATAATAGCCAAATATAATTTCGGATATCAAAGGAATTTATAGCAATTTATTGCTAAATAAATAATTCAATTTTCAATAATATAGGAGCGCTACCAACATTACGAACAAGAAAATATCTACGTTTTTTAAAACGCGAATGTATGACAGCGCTCCCTCTATATATAAATACTCTAAGGTGGACATGCAATATGAGTCGGGACAAAGATTATTTTGAGGAAATAAAATTTTAAAAAGCTTGTAGCTCATGGGTAGAGCAAAGATGTCTTTCAAGTCACAGATCCAATGTTTCTTATCTGCATTTGATGACATATGCAGTAACAAGAATATGTAATTGAATATTGACCTAAGATATTGACTATATTATATTTTCATATGCAACCTTTTGGTTTTTGACCTTTTCATCTGAGGCCGCAGGTTAAATCGCATATATTACAAGGAGGTTGCATTTTTCTTTTTCTTAATTGTTTTTTTTTAACTAACTGTAGGTGGAATCCTCTCTCTAATTCTCGATTATGGGGGATGCCCGTGCCTTGCAGTAGAAAGTATATGGGCCTATAGGTAGTACCTACTCACAAGGCACCAACTTTCAACCCGACGGAAAGCGAATCTCTTTAGAAAAGTTATGGGTGACGCTAAATAGTTCCCGACACTTCTTGGCTGCTTAAATATTTTTAAAACTTCCTCGTCACAGTAAAAGTTTTATGTCGTCACTCGTACGAACCGGAGAAATCCTTTTATGCTTCAAAATACACCCGAATTAGAGTAAACTATTTATTTCATAGTGATTTTAGAATATCGCGTAGCAAACCTCCAGAAGCAGTCGATATCAAAATCCACTCTTGCGATTCCGCATATAATACAAACTGCAATTGCAATTCGATTCATTGCATCAATCATATAAAATACCTTGGCCTAATTCTGGATGACCTGTTGAGTTTTGAGCCGCATATTACTAAATTAACAAGTAGAATCCGCAAAGTGATTGGAATCATGAAGATTGTACGCAACTCTGCCAATATCAATACTCGTAGACTAATTTATTTTGCAATCTGTCAATCTCTGCTAATTTATTGTATTTCAATATGGGGTGGTGCTTGCAAATCCTACATGCTACCCCTTGAAAGGGCGCAACGAGCGATCTTAAAGGTAATGTTGCAGAAGCCCTTTAGATTTCCCACAGATACTCTGTATAAGGAAGCAGATGTCCTTAGATTCCGCCATCTATTTATACTCAAAACTTGCATCCATACACATAAAACAACAATTAATTCCTATGATAATGATACATTATTAAGTAAAAGGATTTTTAAATTAGATCAACCTACAGTTAACTCCACTTTTGCCAAAAGATTTCCATTTTATTTACATTCAGTAATTTATAATAAAGTACCTAACTAAGCTGTGTGACATAAAAAGAGTTACAATCAATGAAGCCAAAAAGAAAATCACAAAGTGGTTAAGCAGTCTTGACTATGATACTATAGAGACCCTTTTCACTTCATATTAATAGTTCGGAAATACTTATGGTCGTTGTCTTAAATTGGATCCAAAACAAGCCCACTGAGTCTTATTCGCTGGATATACTCAGGACTGGGTCGCGTCGCGTAGTTCCAGTGGTAGTGTAAGCCCACTGAGTTTGTTTCGCCGGGTCTTCTCAGGAAGGGCCGCGTTGGATCCGGTGGTAACAATAAACCGCGACGCACCGTTGTAATGATATTCATGGTCCACTAATTAATTTAATTTGACTAACATACATATTGTATTTCTTTGAAAAATAAATTACCATAAAGACATAACTAATACTTTAAATAAAATAAGAATAAAAAGTAAACAAATAAATAAAACAAATTCTAAATAAAAATAAAATTAATTTAAAATAAATAAATTACATAAATAAATTAATTAAACCAAGAAATTAAATAAGTAATACTAAGTATAGGAAATCCCATCAAAAACATCCTGTAAAAAAAATCCAAGTCTCGCAGCTCAGGTTTTCTACCGCAAAAAGTTGTGAGATGCATGTAATACCAAGTCGATTATGTATAAATTGTACGATACATTATGTTTTCATGCGATGGCCAAGTCGATCCATTTATTTAAAACGTAAATAATTTTTAATATTGATATGGTAATAACTAACGTAATAACTTTATATAGAAGGTCCCTTAAGGACTAAATAAATTAATCGACTTGGTATTACATGCATCTCACAACTTTTTGCGGTAGAAAACCTGAGCTGCGAGACTTGGATTTTTTTTACAGGATGTTTTTGATGGGATCTCACGTCTTTTTGTAGAGTCCTACTTTTTTCCTTTTCGGTACTTCTTACTTCTAGAATATCACTAACGATTTTTCTTAAAGCCTCTGTCTTATGGATTTTTCTTATTTTTGTAGGTATCAATTTATCACAAATATAGCGGATTTGATTATTAACGTTCTTTCTTTCATTGTAATTGATATTTTCGAGTTATTTAATCTATTTATTTGCAAGTTTTTCTTCGTCATGTTTTTCTAGAGGAATGTTGTACAGTTTCATGGGCTGAATACACCATTTCCCTCTCTATATCCCCTCCTGTTATGCCTCATGTATATAGATATCTATCTACAACTATTATTCCATTATATACGGGTACAATTATTCATTAACTGCAAATGTAACGTTGTAATCCTATATATTTATATGGGATTACAAAGTTATTCACGCAGTTGGTCTATCTAGAAAACTAGACACAAATTATGAAATGTTTGAATTTTCCCTTACTTTAGACACTAAACACTAATTATATTCTAAATTTGAAGGTTCTATGTCTGCTAGAAGTGCCTTAGACTTTTGATGATCGGTCAGTCAGTCAGTGAGTGACAAAATTAAGAAAGTTTGACATGCTACAATTCTTAAACTACTGGTTCAAATTGAATGAAATTTTAAATATACCGTGTTTACACAATGCCTGCTTAGTAACTGAAAATTTAGGCTTCATGCTTTAGCCGCAACGAAGTTATAGGGGGTTGAAAATGGTCTGAATTGCTTCGAGAAAAGGATGTTACGGCCTATAGCTCGACTTGGAGGGGGCTCGGCCGCGCCCCCAGATATATTGTTTATAGAGATTAAGTTATATGTGTATTGACTTGTCATAAGAGCTTTTAAATTGCCTACGTGACCAATAAATACATTTCATTTCATTTTCTTTATTTAAATATGTACATATATTTTTTCTTGTATATATTATTATTTTCCTTTTTCTATAATTATCATATTTTCTTTCGGTGCAAAGTTATGTGAATTTTATAACTTTAATTATAACTTTAATTATTATTTTTTCGTAACAAAACTAAGTGTTCATGTATCCAATTAGGAACTATATTGCAATTACTGTTTCGCTATTATAAAATATAACTAGGTAATTTCAATTACTCCATGGCTTCCCAAGAAGACAGGCTAAGCCTAGTTTGGGAGCCCCTGGCAATGATATTAGTTTAGAAATTATGTATGTCTTAACTAGTTTTTAAGAAATTGTAACGCAATTTGGTTAATGAATATATGTTTTTTTAATTCGTGTAATTTTGCTGGACTATCTAAGGTTAAAAGAAAACACCATAGAGTTTTAGAAGAATTTAGACTACCTTTCTTCAATAAAAAAACATGTATCAACAATGTTATTTTACTTGAACACAACAGATTCGAGAAGGGTGCTAACAGAACAACTGAAAATTTTCTCAAATCTACGTATTTCGGTACTCCTCTATCCTAATTTCGATAAAATATTGAATCCTATCTTTGTCCTCAGAACCATGTCGCACCATTGGCTTGTGATCACCCTCTCCTGGCTGGGGACAGTCAGCCTGCAGTACATCAACACTGGAGGACCCGGCGCCGACTCCATTCTCGACCCACTAGACTCCGTGCTTCAATACCCCCTGCCCTACGTCAACTACTTCAACATGCCGGCCACGCGCAACGACTTCGAGACCGCGCCCGAACCAGCCAACGAGAACCAGTACTACAACCACGAAGAAGAAGTCCAGAGGAAGAGAAGAACTGCCGAAGACAAAGAAGACGGCAAGAACAAAAACTGGCTACCAAACTTGGTTGACAGCGATAAGACTTTGTATTTCCGCAACGAAGATCAGAATGGTAGTCCGTTTTTAATCGGATATTCTGGGACCGCCGACGAGAATGCTACGGAGTTACTCGACAATATGGAAAAGAGAAGCTTCAGTCCTTGGGGAGGTAAACGCGATAAACCAAGTATCGAGCATATGTGGAGTTGGAAACGAGCGTCGTCCATCCGCGAGCCGACCATGCCGAAACGAGTACGCTTTAGTCCTTGGGGTGGCAAACGCAGCGGACAAATGGTCTTAAAACCTGGTAGCAAGAGCTCCAAAATTATTTTTTCCACTTCAATCCCTGAACTGACTCGTATCGTCTCTAACTATTCGCCTGCAAACGAAAAATTCGACGTAGCTGGATTCCAGTTCATTCCCAATGTAGACAAACGCCATCCGATCAAAATACTCGCTTTGAGCACCAAGATGGACGAACGAACCATCCGGGAAGCACTTCCTTTCAAAGCTTTTGTCGAGTCCCTGCCGAAAATCTTCAAACCCGGCCATCCCTACCTGGACGTGAACTTGAAAAAGGACGGAAAGAGGAAGGTGAAATTCAGCGTTTGGGGAGGCAAGCGATCGCCGCCAATAATCGGACCTATCTGGACCCCCGCACCGCAGAACATCAAAGACTCCACCCTGGACACGATCCTACTCATCAGGAACAGCCAAGACAAAGACATCCACGCGACAAAAGCTTTGTAAAGTTCAAGTCATTTTATTTAAGACATTGTTGAGTCCAAAATTTTTCCGTTTCACTATGTAGATCACCTAGGATAAGTGCCATATACAAAACATTTGGATGTAAAAAAATTAATAAAAAAATATGTCTCCGTCAAATTGGCTGGGTTTGACAGAGACAGTACTGACGGTACGATATTGTTAAACTAGTGCTACATTGTTAGTTTTGATGTTAGTCATGTATTTAGTCGCACGTGCGTCACATTCTGCCACGTTATGGTGAACTAAGGCTATTGAGAATAAAACAATTAAATTGTGAAAATCTGTTTATTTTACCCCACAACTCTTCAATACAAAATGTATTGGTGCTCACAAATAACTGAGAACACAAAACAAGTAAATGTAATAAAACATCCAGATAATATATCACATGCTTAGCATTAAAAATATTAATAGATTAGAATTTAATACTTGTTAGTGAATTGCCAAGAAGATTTTTGTCAGTTAGGACTTGTTTTTTTTGGAAACAGACACATAAAATATCCTTTAATTTCATTTTTTTAAATAAAACAAAAATATAGAATGTCCTGATCAAATTCGGAGATTTTGTAAAAGAATCTTACCAGCTTGTATCTCACTTGACACATGTCACTCCAATTGAAAAAAATATATTCTCAATCAATTTAATTCTAAGCATGTATTATTATATTGTTGAAAATTGCGACGGCATAATAAATGTCCCTGTGATACCCAAATGTTGAAATTACAATTAATTTAATAGATTTGAATATCATACTATTAATTAATTTTTAAAAATCCTTTCTTAGTATCATTACAAGTAATCTGACTAAAATTATTTTAATTTATATTTTGGGTTTGTGGCTGCCATTTCATTCCATAAATTTTTCTATTAAATAAACAAGTAATGTATGCAAAATATATTTAATAACAATTTTGGTCTCATCATATGTCAGCCTATGCAAGTAATAATAAGCAAATAATGGTTTCCTTTCATACAAAATGTAAGTAATATTAACACAAACTAACTAAATAATTTACAGTATCAAAAATAGAAGACTTTTTAGAAATTTTGGTATACATTTTTAACACTAAATGGCTCAATAGATAAGACAGGAATACAATGCTTATTTTAATAGGATCATAGAAAAATACCTCAGGAAACAATTTAGTTTTATGCACATCAAATGAACAAAGCGACACATAATTTCTTAAAATTATGTATTCTAGTACTTATTGAGTTGTTAAAGTGTTCTTAAAATAATATGGTATCCAGATTCAGTCTCGATGGGCTTGCTTAGCTGTCCGAGCTTCAACTTGAACGCTTCTTCCTCAAACGGCTGTTGCATTTGACCCCTACCAAACATGCCCAAGTCTCCTCCACGTTTTGCTGATGAGCAATCTGAGTATTTCATTGCAATATCTACAAATGAAGTATCGTTTGAAACAATTTGTTTACGGTAGCCTTTGAGAATGTCCATCGCTTCTTCTTTAGTTCTAGTGATATGTTCTTCGCGCCAGGACGATGGTCGACGACTCTCAGCGTGTTTCACCAGGATATGACTGCAACGGATTTCCCCAGGATCTGCAGGAGCTTCGGGACGTTCCCACTGGGATTTCTTTGTGTATGTGTTGAGGAAATACGTCATCCCGGTTGAGCGGCTGGTCCGCATTTCCCATCCTTCGGGCAACGGCGCTTCGGTCTCTTTTGACATTCTGGAAGATGTTTGGTAATGTTTTCATGGATTTGCACAGTTACTTTCAAAATAAACAATAAAATTATGATCATTGATCGATAAATCGATATTAAAACTTCAAATTACTCGACCTCTTGTCAAAAATCGAAGCACTTTCAATGCAAAACTTAAAAGCGGTATGAATACCGGTACGATTAATAACGGGATATATTCATTTGATAATCTTATTACTTAATTGTAGCCTTAATTCACCATATTCACACGAGACATGAGACATGAGTTCCTATTAAGAAGGCGGAATGAAATATTTAAAACATAACCTACAAAACATTTGTGGTTAATTTCGAGTAACTAGTATATATGGAAAATAAGAGGATTGTAATACTCACTTTTGTAGAAGTACACACGTAGCTTGGAATTAATGTTTAGTTTTCAAACAACTTCTTATTCTTAACAATAACAATAAATAAAGCCGCCTATATTTGACAGGACGCCTCCTTTTACAACACAGAATACAGATAAAAAAAAGTGGTTATTATTCCAAGAACAAAAAGTCTGGGTTGAAAGTTTTTCTTGGTTCTTTTTTTACTTCATTGAATTTATTTTATATTTAATTTAATATAATTTAATATTATTATTTTATCTTTTTTCTCTTTTAATCCTTATATGGTAAATTCTATGGCTAAGCGTGATCTACGCCCTACGGCGCCATCTTACGGTTTATAAAATAAGTTTTTGATTTGTGAGGTAGCATCGCATATCGTTGTAAGTTCAGGAAGAAAACTGTGAAGAAAACCAGCACGAGAGCTTAGAATGACTCTAGATGGCTCTAGGTTACTTAATCCATGATTGAGGGGACTTTCCGCGTCGCCAATAAATTGTGTCCGTTTCCTAGGCAAAAAAATCACAATACTAATTCGGACTCCGGACCGTCTTTACCAACACGGAATGCTTGAGCTAAATGTCACATATCTTATTTGTTCAATTTATTTCACCACTTTCTGTATATGTTTAAGTGTCGAACATTTTAAATAAATAAATATAGGTACCTGACTATCTCTTATATAAGAATTGTGTCATAGGTATCAGAAACTACTGGAAATATGTCTTACAAGCACCTATACCTGAAATAAAATATATTTGTTAGCCATACAAACGCTTGTCTCGGTGCGAGGATCGAAATTGCAGCCTACAGAATCACGGTCGTATAACTAAGTGCGCCATGAAGGCTTAAGTATGTGACTAAAAATACTTCTCATAAATTTTTCTTTCAGCCCGAAGTCAGGAATTTGTGCCCGATTAGGCTTTAGGCAACGGATACAACTCCGGCTTTATCCTCGCAGCACCTCTGCTTATCCCTGCTGGGAATACGGCGTGGGCTTATGTACAGATGTAAGTACGTCAGTGGCGGCGTAAAGGGGGGGGGGGGGTGGTCGGGTACCAAGCACCAGGGGGTGCCAAAGACACCCACAGAAAGCACACAAAATCTACCTGTATCCAGAAATAACTACCAACCCTTGTATCTAGCTATTTGTATAAAACTAATAGTATATTTTGAAGTATTTTAAATATAATGTCTCATTCTCTAAAATAATGAATTCTAAAATTCGGTAGCTGGGCCTCGTAGCGGATAAATTTTAGATTATCCGCTTGCACGAGTCTAGGAGCCACTTGCAGGGGCCTACATCACAGTTGATGGCGTGGAGGTCTCTATCATCTCCTGGTGAAGTATGTTAGAGTTGTCTTGTATAGTCGGTGGAATGTTCATGTCCTGCCATGAGCCTAAGATCGAAACTAGTCAAGGCAGCAGACGCATTCTCTAGCCTAGGGCTTCCCAAACTAAGCGTCACGAAGCCCTGGGGCGTCGCAGCATTGTCCCAGGGGCGATCGAGTCGAGTGAGCCAAACTGGAGCCCCGTTTTGGGAAGCTTTGCTCAGAAAAGCAAACACATTCTTCCCATTATCAGTTAACCAAAAGTAAAATAAATTTCTTTCTTTTCTAATTAAAATTAAGAGTTTTTCTGATAATCTATTATTAGGGGCTGGTCTGAGGGAATCGTAAAAAAAGTTTAATTTCTTAAGGGTTCAGCTTCGGGAGGTCCTGGTCTAACCAACTGAACTTCGAAGATTCTGGCACCCCTTACCAGAGGCTGTACGCGGGAGTTGTGCGATCGATGGCCTTTTACGGTTTCTTTCCGCTGTGTGCCATCATCGTGAAAAAACACACTCTTTCGGAGTGCCCACTCTGGGGTGATGAGCGCAGAATACTTCATGCAGCCGCCAGAGTCGACCTCTCGCTCTCGCTCGTGATGCCCTCGATGGTCGAGATTGGCAAGGCTTGGCAAGCAAAACTCTCGTTCTGCGAGATCGTGATCTCACAGAAGAATAGCACGAGACAGGATCGCGAGGTAAACGATCCCGCTCACTGCCATCTGCACAAAAGGGTTGCCGGGCAATAAATGACTGAACCGCTGCGGCGCGTCTACCCTGTCGTAGAGTATGAGAATTTCGCCACGGTATTACCTAACCGTCATAAGAGGCGACATTACGCTGGGCTTGGCATACTGTGCAGGGGGCGGTGCGCCCTTACCTACAGCAACTTGGATATGAGCGACAGGGCGCATGGCCTCATCTTTGACGTAGATGACCTAAACATCTTTAACTGGCGCCGCGTTTTGAAACAGTCGCACCCTTCAAAAGAAGAAATCCGGCATACGGTCTGCCCAGCAACCTGTGTTCGTGGCTTTCTGCACGGGCGTAGAATACGTGTAGTCGTCGACGGACACGCTTCGGCGCTCATGTCGGTAAATGCCGGAGTTCCACAGGGCTCGGTGCTGTCCCCCGCCTTGTTTATTCTGCATATCAATGACATGTTGTCGCTTGGCAACATTCATTGCTATGCAGATGACAGCACGGTCCATGGGCGATAACACTGGGGGCTCCGGGTTGCCGAGTCGAAACTGTGGAGGGACGCGAAGATCTTGTCATTGAGCTCAACCGGACCTTGGATCTAATTTCTACACGGGGTTTCAGGAATATGGTTGAGTTCAATGCCAAGAAAACCCAGGTGTGTGCGTTCACGTGCAAAAAATCCCCGTTCTCTCTCCTCCCCATTCTTTAGGGTGCTCCCCTCTCAGTGCGGAATGACCTGAGTATCGTTGGTGTGGATATCCGCTGTGATTTCAATCCAAGGAATCACATCGAGGGCGTAATATCTGCCACATCACGCAGGGTTGGAGTCCTGAACAGGGTGCGTCGGTTTTTCACGCCCGGTCAGCTTTATCGCTTGTATATAGCGCAGGTCCGGCCGGGTATGGAGTACTGTTCGCACCTCTGGGATGGATCCGCCCAGTACCTGCTCGATGCCTTGGATGGATGTGAATGATGCAGACGTTACGAGCAACTTAGAGTCGCTACAACTCCGGAGGGATGTCGCCTCTCTAAGCGTGTTCTACCGCCTGTATCACGGTGAATGCTCTGAGGAATTATTCAACTTGATCCCCTCCACTCCATTCCTAACCAGAACCACGCGTGCTGGCTTGCGAAGCCATAGCTTGATGGTCCACACCATCCCGGCGCGAACCAAACGGTTCTGAAATTCTTTTTTGTGCCGCACCGTCAGGCTGTGGAATTGTTTGCCGTCTCACGTGTTCCCTCCTTCCTATAATCCTGGGTCTTTCCGCCATAGTGTGAGAAGGCATCTTAGCAGGCCGGCATAATTGTATCTATTGGCATGGGACTGCCGTCCGATGCCAATGGATACTCTGCCTGGGTGGCATTTGCGCTCACCATCAGGCGCAATGCGGCTATTATGCCGGGCAAGAATTAAAAAAACACATCCAGTAATGATTTTCTATAGGACGCTAAGGCCATGCGCTTCTCGCCTTGTGATGTTTGGGGCCGCCCATAATGCGTGTGACGGTCATCCAAGGAATTTAGTCGGTATGCTAGCGGAGGTTTTGTGAGGGACCCGGCTCGGCCAAAACAGGCTGGAAGGCCAGTGACACTAACATACAGTTCCAGCCGCCTCCGTGCCACCCAAAGAAGAGCACAATAGCTTTCCTCCGATAAAAGTCAGATTTGATAAGTGCACGATCTCGAGTATCCGCTGTAGGCTTGTTTAGTATTGGGTGTTATGTTTATGTAGGGGTGCTCTATACAAAACCGCCCCGGGTGCCAACCTGCCTTACGCCGCCACTGAAGTGCGTAGGTATGTATAGATACTGTCTTTTCAATTTCGTTCTCCACTTCTTTCTTATAATAGCTAAATGATATATTCCAATATTCCGATAAATTATATATGTTACCGTAAAATTGTAAATATCGTTTCTCGCGAGATTGTGAACTGTCGAAAGATTGTGAACAAGAACAACTGCTTGCAATTTAACGTATTATTTTTTCGGTAGATTATAATCTATCGAAGTGAAACTGTTCAACCTAACCTAACCTAACCTATGGTTCACAATCTTTCGACAGTTCACAATCTCGCGAGATAGATTATAATCTAACGGTAGTATTCACAATTTAACGGTGACATATACAAGTAAGAACCCACATCGCGAGAAATTAAGTTCAGAATCCCTTCCGTACTTCGCCTCCTTGTTAGTTTGGATATAAAAGTTAGTATTAAAGCTTACTAGTTTAATACAAGCTTGTTGGAAATTAAGCCAAATTACCTACGTGAGGAATACGGTGCTGTGAGAAAGTTTCTTAGCCGATAAACATAATCTAAAAGGAATAGGATTATTCCGTCAACGTGATCGAAAACTTGATAATTAGATTTAGACGTATGCCTTGCTCTACTTAGCAGAGGCAGTTCGTGGTCTGACGCGAGTAATGCCGGTTAGATAATTTAATTGCTCTCAATTTTTGTAATGTTTTAATAAACAAAGAAACCCAACCAGTGGCGTATGTAGGATTATCGCCGCCCTGGGTGAGACTTCTACGGCGCCCTATAAGTACTATCCAAATCCAAGCGAAAGAAAATAAATCATAGATATAACAATATAGGTTACAGTAAATCCCGGTATTTGGGGCTCTTTGCACTGGCCCCCTAGGGCCGTCGCCCATCCGCGCCCTACCCTAATAACCGCCGCGTTGTGAACCCAACAGTTACATAGATTCGATCCCATATTAAGATCAATTAAATCTTGTCGTAGTATCGGAAATTATGAGACAATTTTCAGTCTCACAAACATCCAGACTTAACAAAAAAAAATGCAATGAATGGCGAGACGAGCATATTCGCCTGATGGTAAGCAGTACGACCGCACATGGACAGTAGCAAAGCGAAACAGCACCATGCATTATTAAACAAAGTTTGGCTATCCACTGCACTCGCCATCCCGAGACATATGATGTTCAGTCTGAATATGTCCAGTAGTTATTCTGGCTACAATGTCCTTCTATCCGGAACACAACAGATATCAACAAATACCTGTGGAGTTTCACATCCCACGTTTAACCAACTACGGCACAAAGTCTTTCAAAGCTGCATGGTATTGGTATACCACCAACCTCCTATCCAAGTATTAGTTCCATAAAGAAGACGTAAGTCACAATCTACCGTACTGGCATATTGTGAGTAGGCGGAGTTCACATACGTACTACAATATTATTAATTTTTAGCATGTAATGGGTCGCACTGCAGGTCATAGGACTCCATTTAAATAAATAAATACCCCAACAGTTACGTATATAGTCCCGACCCCACACTTTGTTACTCGAGTTGACTCTGCCCTCCGTGAGCTCGTGCCATTTTGCCATGACAGCCTCTGTGGCATGGCATAGTTGATTAGATGCTGCCTGTGTGTGATACAAGAGGACGCAGGTTTGATCTTCGCATCGAGAGAAAGCTGAAGATTTTGTATGTTTGTTACTTCTTATCTCAGGAAATCCTGGTTTAAATATTCTTTTTGTGTCGGGATTTATCGAGAAATATTATAGACTATATATCGTCACGCTATGACCAAGCTATGCATATAAGGGAAACAGGAGTGAAAAATCTAGCAAATACGAGGAAATTTTATTCTAAATAACTGATAGTCGGAATTAAATATTTTGACAGCTATTTTGAAAAGTGTATAGTCAGTATTTTAATATATAGAAATATGAATAAAACATAAAAGCCTTGCAGAATCAGGAAAAGCCTTACTTCATGTTTACCTTTTGTTCTTTATTCCGTACATAAGAATGAAGAAGTTATTAAAACAATATTTTTAGTCATGTTTACTTTGTGAACGTGTTTATATGCGTATATTAAAAGTTTCTTGTGTATAATGCTTATTTTGAGCGACTAATATATCACCGCCCACCCATATTATGACAGTATTATTATGTCATCACTGGGGTAAGAAATAAATGGGGTATTATTAAAATTATGGTGGGGTGGGGTGGGGTAAACGTTATGAAGATTAGCGTTGAAAGATAAATTGACTATCTAAGTACTCTTTTAAGCTTGTTGCGTCGCCTGCGTGTCCATGTTCAACACCTAATTGCGAGTATGAGCAGTCCGCGCATCATACCGGGTATCTCAAGACTGCTACCGAAAACGAAGCCGGGTGGTAGTTTTAGTGACTACAAACACAATGCAACTAAAATTTTCGCAAAGAAACGCGACAATGATTTTTTATGATTTTTTAAATATCGTCATTTTTGGGTGGTAAATCCATAGTTTTTGCTAAAATAATAATTTAAACACTTTTATATCTTAGATTATTTATAAATAAAAGGATATACACTGTTATTTTAGGAAACATGTATTTGCTACCCAAATATGGTCATAGGAAAAAAATAACAAAAAAAAAATTGTCGCTTTTTTTTGCAACTTTTTCTGTTGCATTGTGTCTGAAGTCGCTTTAACTACCACCCGGCTTCGTTTTCGGTAGCAGTCTTGATATACCCTGTATACTTTGGGAGTGTAGTCTTTGGCATAATGAGCGTAAAACCATGCTAGATAGTATGCAAATATCATCTGGAGTTGTACATGGGCGTAGCCACGGTGGGGCAGGGTGGGGCACTTGCCCCACCCTGGCTCTGGCCTCTAAGGTACCTAACCAAACCTAAATAAATAAGTATCTAAGTAAAATACTTTGTATATATATTACCTCCTAATCCTCTAAATTGACTGATTAACAAATTGGTTTAGCCTAAACGGCTGAAGTTAGAGACACATTTTTATGTTGTGTGGTGGAAGGTGATCAATGAGAAAATATTTTGGTCATTTCGAATTATATATAAAAGGGTATATCAAGACTGCGACGGAAAACGAAGCCAGGTGCTAGTTTTAGTGACTATTAACACATCATCCATCATCAAAGAAGGCCACTGCTGAACATAGACGTCCCCCAAATGATTTCCACAGTGACCTGTTGGAGGCAACCTGCATCCAGCGACATCCCGCGATCTTTACCAGGTCGTCTGATCACCTTGTGAGTAGACGTCCTATGCTGCGCTTTCCGCTACGTGGCCTTCATTCGAGAACTTTTTGACCTCATCAGCCATCAGTTCTCCGCGTTATGTGCCCCGCCCATTGCCACTTCAACTTACTAATCCGGGCTGTGTCGGTTACATTAGTTTTCATTCGTATCTCCTCATTTCTGATACGATCTCGTAGCGAATCCCCAGAAATAGCCCTCTCCGTAGCTCTTTCAGTGACTTTGAGCTTCCTATGTTCTTGTGTCTATGTTCGGCCCATAGGGAGAGGCCACGCCTCAGTGCCGTATGTCATTACTAGCAACACACAACTATCGAAGACTTTCGATTTGAGGCACTGTGGTATTTTGGACGAGAGGACGTCGCGTAGTTTTCCGAACGTTGTCTAACCGAATTGGATTCGACGATTGACCTCTCTCTCGAATTTGAACTTGCCTAACCAGGCTAACTTCAAGAGTCGGGCCCGTAACTCCGATGGGGGTGGGCACAACATGGACATACGACGTGATCTTTGTTTTGTTCAAGTTCATTTTAAGACCCACCTGTTGCTCCCATCGAGTCTCCACTCCATTGAGGTCTTCGAGCATAGTGCGCAATTCCAGCGATTCTGACAAGACTACAATATCGTCGGCAAATCGAAGATGAGTGATATATTCGCCGCTAATGTTAATGCCGAACCCGTTCCATTGAAAGAGCTTGAAGATGTTTTCCTGCGTGGCAGTGAACAGTTTTGTAGATATGACATCTCTCTGTTTCACGCCGCTCTCTAATAATCCTTCGTGCTCTGATCTTGTACTCGGACCGACATGGTGGCGTTGTCGTATATATGCATCAACACTTTGATGTATCTATGGTACTAAAGCCTTTTTTTATTTTATTTCAATGAATGACGAGACGAGCAAGCCGTTCGCCTGATGGTAAGCGATACGACCGCTCATAAACAGTAGCAACATACCACTGCGCTCGCCATCCTGAGACATAAGATGTTAAGTCTCAATATGTCCAGTAGTTACTCTGGCTACAATGTCCTTCAATCCGAAACACAACAGTGCATTTACGCAATGTTGTTTCACGGGAGAAATAGACATTGCCTTTTCGGAAACCGTCTTGTTCGGGAGGCTAGAAGACATCAAACCTGCGTTCGAGACGATTTGTGATGACCCTCGAAAAAAACTTATAGACATGGCTCAGAAGAGAGATGGGCCTGTAGTTTTTCAGTAAAATGTTATCACCTTTTTTTAAGAACAGTGTCACCACGCTCCTGCTCCATACCTTTGGCGTTAAGCTCTCGAGGAGAACGGAATTGAAGAACCTCTGAAGGACTTTCAGTATCGGCGTTCTGCCCGCTTTCAGAAGCTCTGAAGTGATTCCGTCCTCACTCGGCGCCTCATTGTTCTAAAGTTGCTTCAGGGCTACCTCAATCTCACTCAGGCTAGGTTCGGCAGCCGAGGTGTAAAGCTGTCCTTAGAATCTCTCAATCTCCCTTAATAACTCTGCCCTCGTCGATACTACGCGGCCGCCATCCGTCTTCAGTAAAGACAACTGGCTTTGCTCAATAGACAAGTCTCTTGCTACTTTGGAGTTTCCGTTCCGCTCAATTATCTCTTTAATGCTCACAGTATTTTTTTAAGCTCTGATATCCTGTCGCAAGGACTTCCAGATCTATTGAGCCGCTGATATGCTTCAGTGTCAACGGAAGACTGCAGCGCCATAGATCGACGTTCGGTCATGAGGTCAAAAGGGTGGATCGAGAGTTTTTGTGGTCTATGTCTACGGTGAGGTCTAAAATTCTTAAATCAATGTCTATTTCTCCCGTGAAACAACACTGCTTAAATGCACTGTTGTGTTTCGGATTGAAGGACATTGTAGCCAGAGCAACTACTGGACATATTGAGACTTAGCATCTTATGTCTCAGGATGGCGAGCGCAGTGGAATATTGCTACTGTTCGTGAGCGGTCGTATCGCTTACCATCAGGCGAACGGCTTGCTCGTCTCGCCATTCAATGCAATAAAAAAAAAAATCCCACCGTATGGACAGTTTCTTTTTTTCGCAAGGTTTTCACCATCATGCCCAATTTAGCATTGAAATCCCCCATAACAACATTGGAATAGGTTTTGGAAGTGTGTATGGCCCGACTTATGTCCTCATATATTTCCTCTACTTCTTCATCTGGACGTGTTAAGTTCGGCGCGTATTAAACGAATACCTTTTTGATATTCTGAGTATAAGGTATACTACCCTGCTCGACACACTTTCGAAGGATACGATGTTGTTGATGAGAGACCTGTGGACGAGAAATCTGACACCTCCTCGGGACTGTTGGTCGTCCCCCCGGTAGAAGGTCAGGTTACCAGACTTTAGGGTTATCGTATCCTCTACGATTCTCCAGAGTTAAGATAACCCCAGTAAAAACTATATATTGGCCACCCAAATAAGACGATAGACAAAAAAATAACAAAAAAAATGCAAAATGTTTAGTTGCATTGTGTCCGAAGTCACTTAAACTGCCACCCGGCTTCGTTTTCGGTAGCACACATGATATACCCTGTAGATACATGGTGCTATAAGGTGTAAACTTACTGTGTGATAAAAAATCGCCGGGGTAAGACAACTGGTATAGTTTGCTACTTAAATATTATTTTAGACTTCTGCCCCACCCTGAACCCATGGCTGGCTACGCCCATAGAGTTGTATACTACATGGACCTTGTAGAGACTAGAAGACGAGGTCTGTGCCCCGGGCGGCAAGTTCAGGGGGCGGCATATTGAATCTTGGGAGACAACTATACAAGTCATCAATAACGTAACACCAGTTACACGGACATAGCAGAACGTTTTTTTTCGCGGGGCGCGAATATTAATGAATATGCGATAGGGGCGCGTTGAAAAAGAGTTGAAGCTATATTTGGAAAATCCTTCGCCGATCTCAACGACTATTTTCCAAATATTCAATTTGTGTTTCCTAGTTAGTTTTAGTTGATTAATCGAACAAAGAAGAACGAATAAATTATGTGGTTTTGTTCTATCTATGTTCTATGTGGCATAGCAATAAATTTTGCCTAGCGACAACATATCATTGATATGCAGAAAAAGCAGGGTGGGCGGCATTATCAAGGCCTGAGGACAGCGCCGGATCTAGGTATTTTTCGAGGCGGGGCAAAAATTGAAAAATGCCGCCCCCCCCCCCCCCTTGCCTATATTTTTATCTTAATCATAATCATCATTATTAGCAACCAGACGCCCACTCAACACAGGCCTTCGGGAAAGAACGTCATTTTACCACCATGTTAAGCAATTTTACACGCTTTATATTAGCGTCACTTTTGAGAGTTAACGTCACACACGTCTGTAGGCTTTGACTCTAGTTTTCCTACACGTGACCCTGGGTAGTGCCAAATGAGTGACACAGTTCGTGGTGGTAGGACTTAAGTGTCCGTCTGGGTAGCAATCACCGTCCACGGGGCGTAAAGACTGTCATAGTGATCTGATAGTGATTTTGTACGTATTTTTGGTCGCTCTCGAAGGGAGGAGTGTTGACCCACCAGCCAAAGAGACAGTACAGTACAAGAGCCCAATCGTGGCTAACCACCACGAGGGACTGCCTCACTATGTCGCACATAATCTTGGGTGGGTACGTCGTGCCGGTTGGTGACCGGATGTGGCCGACCTTTAGCGACATACCGACCCTTTCATGCCGGTGCCCATTCGGCCTACTTAATGCCCGGACTTTGGCTTCTCGATGCCTCTTCATCAAACCTATCCCTTCAACCTCATGACAGCGGAATTAAACAAAGCAGGTATTTCAGCGGTGCATAACCCCACCATCGCGTTCACTATGGAGTTCACCAACATCCGCGAAGTCCAAACGACCTTAATGCCGTCCACCACCATCTCGAGACGGCCTAGTCTACTTTGCTCTTTTTGATGGAGACGCGGATTCGTTGTCCTCCTGAATATTCCTACCTGCTGTACCCCGGTTATTCGCTTGAAGAAACCTTCAAACCTAAAGCCGGATTATGCTTGTATGTATATTCGGTTGGACATTTACTGTCACCGTTTAAGCTGTATGGAGGGCCCCTCCTTCTCCGCTTTGGGTTTGTACGTGAATCTTGGTTGCCTGAGCCGTATCGACGTGTGCCTTTACAGGTCTCACAACGGGGACGATGAGACGACTCGGCTGTTCAGGTATCTCAGCCATGTGGCTGACAACGGGCGGACGCAGTTCCCGTCGGCTGAAATGGTTTTGATGGATTTCAATGATCTACTAAATGAGCTACTAAAGATCAGGCTTGTCCGAGCACTTTCTCGTATTTCTGTATGCCGCTGAAACATGGACGTTACGGGAGAAGAAAAATGTAGATTCCCTAGAGATGAGGTGTTGGAATGCTTGGAATATCAGGTCCGAATTCCACACAAACGTTTCAAGAACTCGGCATCAAGAAGCGTCTTTCCTAGATAGTACGGCCCCGTATACTTCGAATATTCGGTCATGTCTCACGACGAATTAACGACTCCATAGAACGTCTTATGGTTAATAGGGCAGAGTAGACTGAAATAGACCTCGTGGTAGGATACCATACACATACATTTATATACATTATACATACGTACAGCGGCATAGTTATTATGGCGGATATTATAAGGATAGCCTTGTCAGGCCTCAAAACTTCCAGGTCTGATTCAAACTCAATTTCCTAAAAACGGATTGAATACAATACCTTTTATTTTAATCGATATTTACGGGGAGATCATAAGGTGCATGTCGGGGTCTCCAGCCTTCCAATCTGACGCACGGGGACAATTATTGTCCGTACCGCATAGATTTTGCAGCCAGGCTGGATCCCTGAAAAAATCTAAAAATATTTTTTGCCGGCATACCGACTAAATCTCATGGTAACCATCGCAGGTATTACGGACGATAGGCGATGTGGATGAGCGAGTAGCACCTAGTTGACTCGCCGTGCCACCCGGCGCACTTCCTAATATGGCTCCTCACAACTTAGGTAGGCGTAGATTTTCTGTGCAACGGACGCCCTAACCGTGGGCGTCCGCTATGAAGCCACGAGTTCTGCCGCACATCTTAGAGTTGGCCAGCGGCCCCAGTGACCCCTATTAATCGCCTCTCACGACAGACAAAGGAAACCGTGGAGGAATTTGGCCGCCCCTTGACCACTGGGTGCTTGAAAACAATAAATAACCAATTAAAAAAAAAACAATATTCTTAACAAGGAACTCTAGAGACTAAAATCAATGTTAATAGGTGTTTTTTCACATTAAAGCAAGATTTTTTTATAATGTATCACTATTGGAATACAAAATACCTCAGTGCCTAAAATCGAAAGTCTTCGATAGTTGTGTGTTACCAGTGATGACATACGGCACCGAGACGTGGCCTCTCATTGTGGGCCTCATTAAAAGGCTCAAAGTCACTCAACGAGCCATGGAGCGGGCTATGCTCGGTGTTTCCCTACGAGATCGAATCAGAAATGAGGAGATCCGTAGGAGAACCAAGGTTACCGACATAGCCCATAGGATTGGCAAGTTGGCAGTGGGCCGGGCACATAGCTCGTAGAACCGATGGCCGTTGGGGCCGAAAGGTTCTTGAGTGGAGGTCACGTACAGGCAAGCAAAATGTCGGACGCCCGCCTACAAGGTGGACGGACGATCTGACTAGGGTTGCAGGAGATCGCTGGATGCAGGCCGCTTCCAACAGGTCATTGTGGAGATCCTTGGGGGAGGCCTATGTTCAGCAGTGGATTTCCTGTGGCTGATATGATGATGATGATTGGAATATTTTATAATATCCAAGTATACCGGGTATATCAAGACTGCTACCGAAAACGAAGCCGGGTGGTAGTTTTAGTGGCTACAAACACAATGCAACAAAATTTTTTGGTAAGAAACGCGACAACTATTTTTAATGATTTTTTAAATATCATCATTTTTGGGTGGTAAATCCATAATTTTTGCAATAATAATAATTTTAACTCTTAACTATACCTTAGAGTATTTATAAATAAAAGGGTACACACTATTATTTTAGAAAAACAATGGATTTTCCACCCAAATATGACCATAGGAAAAAACGCTTTTTTTGCAACATTTTCTATTGCATTGTGTCTGAAGTCGCTTAAACTACCACCCGGCTTCGTTTACGGTAGCAGTCTTGATATAGCCTGTAGATATTTAATAAAGTGTTTATTATTAAATTGTCAACGTGGAGACGTGGGAACATATTACTGAAATATTTTAACTATTCTTAATTTTCAAACCCCATTTTTTCAGTGTGTAAAATATTGCCTTTTATTATTTCAGTAAATCAAAACAAAAATAAATTGGCCCAGATTTGCCGCCCCTTAAAATCTGCTATCCTAGGCTCCAGCCTACTCAGCCTACTAGTAAATTCGCCACTGCCTGTACCACAGAAAAGACAATCGTTCTTCGTTCGGTTAATCAACTAAAACTAACTAGTAAACACAAATTGGATATTTGAAACTAAACGTTATTGTTGAGATGGATAAATTACATTCCAAATATTTAGTTTTGATCTCTTTTTCACGCGCCCCTATCGCATCATCACTAATTTAGCTTCATTTACTGAGTAGTATATACAGGCGAGCTTAATGTCTGAGGCATTATTTTACAGTCTACCTTAGCGTAGTGAAGAGATGAATAAATCTATACATCTATACATATAAATAAAATTGAAGTGTCTGTTTTAAGAGTGAAAATAAAAAGAAATGTCCAACTACATATCGTTATATACACGATACCTGTGCCGAAAATGATATTTAAACAATTTTTGTCTGTCCGTCTGTCTGTCTGTTTGTTCCGGCTAATCTCTGAAATGGCTGGACCGATTTTGACGGGACTTTTTTTGTCCGGTAGCTGATATAACAAGGAGTAACTTAGGGTACATTTATTTTAGAAAAAATCTTTTATTTTAGAAAAATAAAGTAGTACTGTCCAGTACCGCGCGCAGCTCACGCGCATGCCACCACTGGGCCGTCATGTCAGGCGCCTCCCACCAATTCTCCCACCAACGAATCAATATCACATTTACAAAATAGTGTATATAAAGAAATTTTTCAATAAAATAAACGTGTAACGGGAGTTTACCGCCGCTCGCTAAGAGATGGCGCCACCGTAGAATCAGATCGCGGTATGGTTTCGTTACAAAGGTTGATAATTAAAATAAAAAGGCAATAACCGAAAAAAGAACTAAATATACTGATTAACTTTTTTGTTAAATTCCACGCAGACGAAGTCGCGGGCACTAGTAGTATATAATATCTAAATATATCATAAAATAAAAATAATTATAATAAGCGTACATCAAAATACGTAAGATACATAAATAAATATACATTATAATATAAATAGAAAGAAAAGTTTATTGTTGGTACGAATACAAAAGCAAAATAAACATAAATAATAATAATAATAACAACAGTCCAACTCGAAAACATAGAAAATATAAGGTATTTACATATAAGACAAAAAAATATTATTAAACTATATAATGATAGCAGAAAGACAATAATCTTCTGTAACTACTTGTGCCAACAACAGGAACCCTCATAATCAAATAGTGCGAATCATGGTAGTACCTTTGCCTAGCCCTACTTGTAAAAAAGCATGACTTTATGTATGTGTCGGGGTGTTATTGTGTAAAGTCCATATGATAAATGATTGTAAATCGGCCCTTAGGAATCTATGGGTAGTTGTAGAAGCAATTTTATTAAAGGAAACCCCGTTGTGGTTCTATTTCACTACCCACAGTCAGAGTAAGAGTGGGAGCATGACAGTTTGCAATATAAACCGTCTCCGAACCGTAGACAAGGCATTCGAGATCCAGCAGTCGGCGGTGAAGCATAGACATACGCGTGTTTACTATAAAAGTAAGAAGTTGTCGCAGATATTCGGATAAATCGTTATTATAACGGTAATTATAACGTGTGGTGATAGTAATAATTAAATAATTAACACAATGAGTTTTATTACCGTCATCCGAAATATGTATAATACAAATAAATAATCATGAACAGAGCTTTCTAACCGTGAGATCCCGCGGCCGCTATAGACAGTGTAGCAATTACACAGTGCAGTTTACACAGTGGAATTAATTCGTAGCTGCAGTGGACAACAAATACTTGGCTTGTTTGCAGGACGCTGGATTGCAGGACGCATTGTCTCGAAATAACCACACTTCCCTGCTTTATTTGTAAAGGGATATATCAATATAGGTTTAAGGATATATTGTGTTTGTTTTGGGCTCATTTGGAATAGGATTCTGGAGCCATGTGTATTGAGCTATTTATTTATTTATTTTATTCTTAACTGCACAAAAAAGGATAAACACTTAAATATATTACAAATGAAAAAAAAGTACAGATGGCGGTCTTATCGCTCTAGGCGATTTCTTACAGACAACCTTTGGATGGATAGAAAAAAAAAAGAAAAGATGAGAGGGCAGTCTAGAAAAAAAAAGGATACAAGCTCCATTAAAATAATAATAGACGAATTATTTATAATTAGTATTTACACAATATATGATACATAATTATACCGGGTATCTCAAGACTGCTACCGAAAACGAAGCCGGGTGGTAGTTTTAGTGACTACAAACACAATGCAACTAAAAATTTCGCATAGAAACGAGACAATTATTTTTTATGATTTTTTAAATATCGTCATTTTTGGGTGGTAAATCCATAGTTTTTTGCTAAAATAATGATTTAAACACTCTTATACCTTAGATTATTTATAAATAAAAGGGTATACACTATTATTTTAGGAAAAAATGTATTTACAACTCAAATATGGTCATAGGAAAAAAAATACATAAAAAAATTGGTCGCATTTTTTTGCAACTTTTTTTGTTGCATTGTGTCTGAAGTCGCTTATACTACCACCCGGCTTCGTTTTTGGTAGCAGTCTTGATATACCCTGTATATATTTCTACAGATATATATACATACATAAATAAATATACTATAAATTACTTTTAGGTTCAAATGCAAGGAATTATACTTTTCATTTTGGCTGCTACCTATTTTATATATTTTTAATAGCAATTTTTTGGCAAACGTACATGCAGGTCCTTGTCATGAACATCCACAATCCAAAATGCTTCGATCAAGGATGTGTTGCTATACCAGAATGGGGAGCGGTAAAAAAAAAGAATATAAAGTGGAAAGGGGTATTGGGGATCCGGCAATCACTCACTGAACGAAACGCGACATGAGAGCAGTCGCTTTACTTCGATCTCCAGTGAGATAGCGGCCACCCGGCAACACATCCATGATTCAAACATTATAGATGTTGTAATGTAATCCGATAACATGGAATTCCTTTAGCAATAAGTTAAAACTGACGCGTACGAATTTTGCATCGATTACAAATTCCAATTAGTTGCTACGTAATTATGCTAACCATTGATATTGTATTCATATTTTTTATTCGTATTCAAATAAATGATTCTTATCAAGTGAGACATGTTTGATTCAAAACACCTGAACGTCTAACATATTACAATATCCTGGGCGGCAGTGATTACTTACCATTGACATATGCACTTAGTTTAGTACCTATTCTGTGCACCAAACACATGCCTTATTTTTTTGTTTGTCGTACTCTTAGAGTATTTAGATATAGAGGGAGCGCTGGTACTTCAAAAACGTTGATAAAAATGGTGGTGCCGGGCCACCTTTTTAACCGACTTCAAAAAAAGGAGGAGGTTCTCAATTCGACTGTATGTTGCTTTTTTTTTTTTTTTTTTTTTATGTTTGTTACCTCGTTTCTCTGTACTGTGTGAACCGATTTCGATCATTCTTTCTTTGATTGAAAGCTGATGCTTGTCGTTTGGTCCCATAAAAATTTGGTGAAGATCTGATGAATATCTTCGGACCTAGAGAGGGGAACTCCTTAAAATTAAGGAGAATTGCAATGGTTCTTTTTGCATTACGTTCATTAGAAAAGTTAAGATACAGTAAGAGAGGGAAAAGGGGGTGGGGGTGAGGGGGGGTGGGTGATAAAATTAAAATACACGTAAATTCTAATATCTTCGGCAGCTTTTAAGCGATTATAGTGATTTCTTTTTCATTGGAAAAAACGTATTGACAGGTTGATCCCAGGAATACGACATGAAGATATGATGATTATTTTCGGACCTGGAGAATAGAACTCTTCAAAATTTAGTAGGATTCCAATGGTTCTTTTTGCATTAAGTTCATTATAAAAGTTAAGCTACATTAAGGGAGGGAAAAAGGGGTATGGGTGAGGGGGGGGGGGGTGATAAAATTAAAATACACGTAAATACTAATATCTTCAGCAGCTTTTAACCGATTTTAGTGATTTCTTTTTCATTGGAAAGAACGTATTACAATTTGATCCCAGGAACACAACATTAAGATCTTATTATCATGTTCGGACCTGGAGAGTAGAACTCCTCAAAATTTAATAGGATTTCAACGGTTCTTTTTGCATTGAGTTCAGTATAAAAGCTAGGCTACAGTAGTTGAGGGACAAATAATAAATATGTGAATATTCCAATATCTTTGGCAGCTTTTAGCCGATTTTAGCGATTTTATTGTCATCGGAAAGAACATATTCCTTGTGGAGACCAAATCTTTTTCATTTAAATGCCTATCAACACTAAAAAGATAAAAATAACTAAAATTTTTAATAAAAAAAAATAAAAACCGACTTCAAAACAAAAATCCACTAAAAACCAAAAATAAATAAAATAATAACTACCACTCCAAAGCAAAAAAATAATATTTATTTCATGGAGCTCGTGCATGTTGATTAATTTGCTTAATGACTTGACTAGCCAACAAATCAAAATATATGCGTAACATATTGAAGGCGGGTCGCCCAGTACCAAACATATAGATATTTAAATTAATATAAGGCATAGGTCCTACAAGTTTGGTACTTGGCGGCCCGCCGAATGAGTGTCCAATTATGGAGGCTCGGCGCACCGGCCATCCACAACGCTTTGTCACATCCTGTGTCAATTACTACGATAATATTCAGTGGTGGAAACCTGGCCAAAATTTAGAGCTAGCACGCACGGGCTACTTTTGTCAAAATGAGATTAAGTGTTGTTCTTGTTTTTTCTAATTATCCTGACGGAAATGCAAAGGTCTAAGCCATACTACTTAGGTTACATTAAAGGTTTTGTCAAGGTCACGTTACACTTTAAATGGTTTTTAAAGAAGAATATTGGGTACGTCCACTTTGGAATAAAAGGTCATTACGTGGAAAGCTGTACACTGTGTTTTTATCCACCAGGCTGGCCTATTGCGGGTTGGCGTTAAATTGATATGCACTATGCAGAATTCTTCACGATGTTTTCCTTCACCGTAATTACTAGAAATTCACCACGCACTATTACGGTGAAGGAAAACATCGTGAGGAAATCTGCACATACATGAATCCGAAAAGTCCGAGATCAAGTCCAAAGACATTCGCGAAGTATTTAGACTCCATTTATGGGCGTCAAACCCTTCGATAGTCCAGATGGAAAGGGCAGACAAGCGATATGACGAATTACAGTTTTGCAAACAGTGCGTGCGCGACTATGAAAACCCAATGAAAACATAAACGGCTGATGACAGTTTCGTCACGAGCTTGTTCGCAGGTCAGCGTACAAAAATGTCACCCAGTTGTCACGTCATAATAATGGCGTATTTCCATACATATCTTTTATAAAAGTGACAATATACCGCCGCTGCCAATAAACAATCCCAATCCAAAATTTGCCGTTTGAGATTGACAGCTCACTCTTTTTTCTGATACTCTCTGTATCAGCCCAGATGCGTCCCACTGCAGGGCACGGGCCTCCTCTACAATCGAAAGTACGATTGAGAGTGGTTAGGCCATATAGTCCACCACGCTGGCCTAGTGCGGGTTCTGATACTATATTGTCAATAATCAATCTCAGTAGTGAAAAAACTATGGCAACACGACAAGAGACCAATCGAAAAGTAGAAAACAATCCAGATTGTCTTCAATCTAATTTTTTCGATTGATTATTGGCATCGGTCGTTAGTCACGGAGATAAAAGTAACGCGTGTGCGCTAGCCTTTAGATAGATAATGAAGTGTTCGAATGCCTCTTTGGCCGACAGCGAGTGTAGGCAACCCGTTCGAAAGGGGCAAACATTCGATAGCTAAAATAGGTTTAAAACGGTTTAGAATTAGGCCGATAGTATGAAAGAAAATAATTTCTTGTTGCCTCGATGAAAGCTTACATTTTTCAAACTACGCAAAGGATTTCAATGCGGTTTTCATCAATAGGATGATTCAAAAGGAAGGTCTAAACGATTGGTAATTTTTTTATTGGATATGTTTCTTCTGTATAGTGGAGTAAAACAATATCTTTTTTAATTGCATAGGTCCGGAAAATCAGGGTTAAAGATAAAGATAAAGATGGATTATTAGCATTTATGGTTAAATACCTATAACCTATTGAGGATGCCGAAGATCGGGTAAAATGAAGAAGAATTAGCCGGAAGGCGGACCCTGGCACCGGCCGTGATAACGCCAGGTGGAAGAAGAAGAATGTCTGGCAAATAGGCAAACAGGTCACCTGTGTTAAAGATGCAAACTATAAATTGAAGCTGGCCGTTTCTTAGAATGTTTTTAATTATACTTAGAATATTGTATTGACAGATTGTTGGTTTTGTGTGCTGTTGTTTTTTCGATATCTTTGACTATTAAAGTAACACATGATGTTGTTTCATATTTTCTCTCTGCTACAACCTGTAGGTGAGTGATCATTACTCCCATAAACATCCACAACGCTTGGATCATGGATGTGTTGCCGGCCCAGCAAATTGGAAAGAAAGAGAGATAGATAAGGAAAAAGGATGGGAAGAGGAAAGAGGTATTGGGCATCCGTATGTGCACTAGGGTGAACCTGGGCCGGGTTGTAGAAACTAATAAGCCATAAACACTCTAGGAGACATTATTGGTACCTCTTCTAACCTCTGAACGAATTCAAGCGTGAGTAGGTAAATAAACAGCCCCCGTGGTACAGTTGGTTGTCTAACCCATGGCGGAGGCCGCGGATTCGATCCCCGCGACAATACAAATGTTTGTCTGATCAACAGGTATTTGTTTCATGTCTGGGTGTTTGTGAAACCGAAAAGTCTCTCGTTGTTTCTGATATTCACGACACAAGACTCGATCTTAGTGTGGGGTCCGTGTATGTGACTGTTGGGTGTATTTATTTGTTATTAAATACATTCTACAGTCACATATTTCTGACACTAGGTATCTGAAACGATGAGAGATTTTTTGTTCAAGATTTCTTATGAGTTTTTTTCAAAACTTGTTGGAACAGAAGCACTTAACTAATACTATGTTTTATTACTGAATGCATGGATTTCACTTTACAAGTTAGAGTTTGAGCCAATAGTTTATTAACCGCCAAACAGCAGTGTAAATGCACTGTAGTGTTCCAGTGTGAAGCCAGAGTAACTACTGGACATATTAAGACTTAACATCTTATGTCTCAGGATGGCGAGCGCAGTGGAATGCCAAGCGTTGCTTTGTAATCCTAGGTGTTGTTTGGTTTTGCTACTGTTCACTAGAGGCCGTATCGTTCGTCACGCCATTCAAGGAAATATAAAAAAGTTTTGATTTAGTTATTCTTGCACGTTCAATATATACGCGTATTATCAGACAAAACACGAGTTTGTTTATCATTAATTATAACTTATTTTGACGTAGAAAAACTTCGGGATGTTTACTTACTTATTTATACACTTATTTGTAAACCAAAATTTATGAAAATGAAACGATAAAACAGAAAAATATTAAATATGGCATAAAAAATATAAAACCATGGTAACAATTGGCAGCCTTATTGCTAATTATCTTCCAGTCAATCTTTGGATCATACTAGATTATTAAAATATAGAATATGTTATGGCATTATTTCGGAAGAATGCTTATCATATGGTAAGTGATTACTGCCCCCTATGAACATCTGCTTCATCCACACCTTAAGTACGTTGCGGGTCTCATAAAATGGGAGGGAAAGAGGAGGTAAAAGGGAAAATGAAAGGGATATTGAGTCTCTGATAATCTAATTCACCAAATGAAACACCACAGCAAAAGTCGTTTTTCGTCGGTCTTCACCCTACTGTAAAAATAAGTAATCCGAGGCATGCTGTAAGACTTAAATATAGTGATTAATTGTTTTTTTATTTCAATGAATGGCCAGATGCCATTTGCCTGATGACAAGCAATATGACCGCTCATCTACAATAGCAAAACCAAACAACGCTGTGAATTACAAAGCAATGCTTGGCATTGGTGCATGCTTGGTACCTTGGTATTGGTTGGTTTAATGGTTGATGTTAACCAGTGAACATAGCTAGAACCAAACAAAACACAAACTCTGCAAATAGTTGAGTAGACCTATTCTTGTTGTAGTGAAAAGTCATTACATTTGTCTGTATTGGTTAGTTTTGAAGAAATCAGTAAGGGCGAATTTCTATTCAACAGGTGTAGTGTCGACACGTGGTCGGCCGTGATAGTTGGAACTGCTTAATTGCAGAGACATAAGTTTTTTAAAATTACTATCAATGGCAACACGAGCAAGCCGTTCACCTGATAGTAAGCGATACAACCCCTCATAGATCAGCCATTGTGAGACAATATATGTAAACTTCAATATGTCTAGTAGTTATTCTGGCTAGAATGTCCTACAAATCGGAATACAACAGAGCGTTACACTGCTGTTTGGCGTGCTCAAAAATCGACTTCGTAGATTCCGTACATACATGCAAAGCTAATAAGAGCGTGTTAAAAATACTTTAAAAGGCTACCCCTTGGGTCTTACATATAAAATATCCCTACATTCTCAAATAAACCTACACACCACTAAAACAAGTCTTAAAACAAAAGCATGGTAATTTACAACAACATGACAGTGAGTCAAGTATAAATCATATCGTAACAACTATACATTAGTCACCCGAACAAACTTCCAGATAAAAACGTACAGCAAAATGAACGGGAAACGTCATGGGCAAACTTTATTGCAGAACCTGTTTTATTTTGTTCAAATGAAATAAAATGAACGATACAACTGTCTGTTGTCATATTTTCTCCCAAAATAAATACATGGTTATAGCAGTCATAATATGATCATTGACGTAATGGACAGGGTGGAAAGCGCGTAAAGTGTTCCGACATAAGTGGTGCGCGCGCTCCAGTGTATCTCTAGTGGAGCGTTACTGAAATTAGTCGTCGCTCGCAACGACAGATTGACAGAAAATTTAATAGAAACACAACATTCGACAGCTAAAATAGGTTTAAAACTGTCTATGAATGAGGCTGTGAGTTGCCGTAACTTATGGACGTCTACAAAACTGCAAGTGTCGTATTTAGCCGGCCCTGGGAGAACCTTTTCATTTCTTTTTTTTTAAAATCCCTTGCAGGGGCAATCGTGAAATTGTGGCGCCCTGGGCTAATACGGTTCAAAGTCCCACTAATTATTCAATTAATTGATATCGTGTCAATACACAATAACAATTGCAGAGTGATCTAGCTTTACAGTAAAGGAAAAAATAGGAAAATAAAAAGTGACAAGTGTATTTTATTTTACTCGTCTTGTTTATTATTATTTGTTATATTATGAGTTATTTAGCCTTGTTTTATAATATCGTTAAAGTGAACATATTAAAAGAGTTAGCCTTTGGGCCTTTTGTATCCACGGGGCTCTGGGATAAAGTCCTCAGGTGGATTCAGTCATGATCGTTAAGCTGTAATCTCTAGAAGAACCTCGGAAGAAGATAAGTTCATTGTACAGCCCTATTGTACGGGGAATGACGTTGGACAATCCATCTCGTCAAACTTTTTGTTTTGGAAGTCTCTGAAGAGTTCCTTGAGACTGGATTTTTTGCTGCCATGGTTACAGACTCGCTCGATGTCATAAATACTGTATTGAAACTTAAACATCTGTTTGAAATGATAACTCTACCTATCCTTTTAAGGATTATGTAAATATTAATTTATTATGCCTCGTCAAATTAGTTCAGAGAAACCTTCAGGAGCGGCTTACATTTAGTGATTTACTTGCTACAAATTATACAAATATTTAATAAATAAATAACACCCAATAGTCGCAAACATAGCTCTATCTCCACACTAAGATCGAGTCTAGTGTCGTGGGTATCAGGAACTATGAGAGAATTTTCGGTTTCACAAACACCCGAAAGATATATGTGCGGGGATCGAACCCGCGGCCTCTCGTTTCGTAGACGGCGTCTAATAACTAAATTGATTGGAAAAAGCACCCATTGACTGGTCAGATTAACTGGTTTTTGAAATTATAATTAATTAAATTAAATAAGTATCTCAATTCAGCAACATATAGTTGTTTTTTATATCGTTGGTGTGATAAAAAAACTTAGAGCAATGAAAAAACATAAATTAACTTATAAATGGTATATCAAGACTGCTACCGAAATTTATACACATAAAAATAGTTATAAAATAAATTAATTCTTTACTTTATAATTATTTTTATGTGTTCGGGTGGTAAATCCATAGTTTTGATAAAAAAATAGTTTAAAAAAATAATTTAAGACCTTGCTTGTCATAGCGTTCTTAAAAATAAATGGCTGTACACTATTATTTTAGATAAAACAATGTTTCCCCACCCAAACACGACGATAAAAAAATAAAAATAAATCGTCTCTATTTTATGCAACATTTTTAGTTGCGTTGTGTCTAAAGTCCCTTCGTTTTCGGTAGCAGACTTGATATACCCTGTATACTAAAAGGAGTCCAAGCAAATATTTACTAAGTGATTAAGCAAACCAGAAAAAAATATGTGCTGAACTTTAATTCAAAGTACACAGGCCTTTCTTTGTACTGTTTCTTATGTGCATGAAAATATATTTTTGAATAGAAGTTAAGCGGTTTTAAGTATCATGTAACTAATTTTGTTTAACTGAAATCATAGAAGGAAACACTAAGTTTGGTTTAAAATTATTCGTCAAATTATTTCAAACAGTATATTAAATGTCGGATTATGCCAAATAGTAGCATTGTATATTCAGCACAAGTGGCTAGAAAGATCACTGGCCTTTCTAGATATTGTTATAAAAATGTTTTACGTTATGTTATGCCTCTACAATCTTATTCTATGATGTTAATGATTGTAGATTAATTAGTTATGTTCGTAATAGTAACTGTAATTTTGCAAAAAAATTAAATTATTTGATAAAATTAACAAATAATGTGCCGTCAATAATGTCATAGACTGGCTGTTTGTAGCCGCCTTTACCTATTAGTCATAATGCACAATTAATCTTTAATAATCCTAGTACAACACGTCAGTAGGCGTTTCCGAATGGACAATAAAATATCTAAAAGCGGTGCTTTTAATGTTATCTTACATCCCACGATTCCAGTTAATCACTAAAGGCCTTACAATCATCGACCGCCATATCTTTCCAATAATACCAACTCGTTTTCAAAAGTGTCAACATGAAAAACCTATTTAAGTTTTTGAGTGTTCCCCTTTGACGTGATTGGTGGGTTATGGTTCGCGCGGAGGCGTCGGAGCGCCGTGAATGGTCGGAATAGTGCGTAAGTAGCGCAGTTTTGGCGCGGTTTCTATCAGTTGTCTGCAACTTTCCCGCGCGGGTTGAGCGCGACGAAAATTTTAAAAAGTTGCTCCCGAAGTTATGAAGAGTGTTTAGCTGTTACTCGTGTTTTTTGTTCAACTGCGTGATAAAAAGGTAAGTGTTTTAAAATGTATTTATTTATGACAAATGTATATTCATGTAACAAAAACGGTTGTGAAGCCAAACATTTCCTCAATCGAAAACATAATTAAAATAATTTTATGGAACTATCACAATGAAATGAAAAGTAAATAATTCTCAATCAGGGTTATTTAATTTTGCAAACACAATTAAATTATTTAATACTAGGCACCTCTTAAATTAACTTCTAAAAAGTATGATATGTAATGCGCAAATAAAACATTATGGGCTAAGTTTTGATTAAAAAAAAAAAACTGGTAATTAATTACAATATGCTTAACATTTATTTTTCAGAATTTAGATTACTTAATCATGAACCACGCTCAAATTTATTTTATTTTAATAAAAAATACTCGGTTTTATATTATTGGACTCGCAATTGCATAAAAACCTATTTAATTTGGATCTTTCATCTATTAACGCATTAACCAAAGAATAAAGATAAAGCGTCTTAACCCATCACCTCATTTGGAATGTTGTTTCAATAAGAAACACATCTGTGTCCAGATTCAACTTTATAGATTCATATTTGCTTTAATATAATTATTTACGCAAACGGAAAAAATCCGGTCTCTACCGAAATTATTTTTTAGTATAACTACACTCACGTAACATTATAAGATATTTAACTTTATAGTTAATGCTTATCATTCACTATCACTTGGTTATACTTGTTTGTAAAATGAAAAAGGATGCATATATCAACAAAAAAGTGGTAGAGCCACTTTTTAGTCATCTAGAGAAAAATAAAGAAAGAAAGAAAATTATTTATTAATTTAATATTTTAACAACGTTTTGTAACGAGCATTATTATGTATCTAACATAATAATGCTCGTTACAAAACCGGACTAGACTCAGTATGTGCTGGTGTTCAGTGCTGGTCTTCCGTGTGATATGTACGTAGGATATGATGTGAACAAATAATTAAAAAAAAATGAAGAATTTAAAGTTAAATTTTTACACTTTAAGCCGTAGGGCTTTTTGGAATCAAATTACCTAGTGTGATAAGGCCGCCTTTAGTGCTATAATTATGTCATTTTTACTGTAATTATTTCTCTATAGTGCAAATAATATTTAAATAAATACACAGGATTGCGCCATCTCGACAAGGGTAGCATCATTGTAATCATTTTCATTCTTATTAGCTCCTTATCGCCTACTAAACACAAGCCGCTTTTCGTCCACCACGCTTGTTTAGTGTGGGTTAGCAATATTACTACATACATATTATTACATACAATAGAAAAACTAAATAAAATATATAAATACGCCAAACTGTCAAGTTATCTTTGGTATGTCTGTTTCCGCACGATGTTTTCCTTCATCGTTGGAGTGGATGGCCATTGACTATCCATACGCACATGACTTCGATTAGTCAGGGGATGCCCTAAGAATCGAATCCGCGACGACAGCTTCCGTAGCCGCATCCATTCCGTAACAAAAAAGCCGCCACGTATGTTGAAAGAAACGAAAGAAAGATTGAAAGGGTGAGAAAAATAACAAACATGGTGATTAAAAAATATACCAAATAAAATGCCTGGTTGCGGCTACGACCGATAGGAAGTCATACAGCTTACATTGAGATGTGATGAAATGCACGCATATGAAATAAAAACGGACGAAAAGTATTCACTGTAAGACAATAAATTGTTTTCATTGTATATTCAGTAACATAATGAACTCATATCTGAATGCATTAGTTCATTAGGTAAAATGTGTAGGAAGTCGACGTATAAAAACCGGTTTCATTAGATCACCGTAGATTTTTTTAAGAAGGTATTTCGGACTTTCTTAAGTTGAGAATTATGATAAAGATTTTTATTGCAATAAATGGCGAGACGAGCATGCCGTTCGCTTGATGGTAAGCGATACGATCGCTCCTGAACAGCAGCAAAATCAAACAACACCATGAATTACAAAGCAATGCTTCGCATTCCACTGCGCTTGCCATGCTGAGACTTATTATTACGTCTCAATATGTCCAGTAGTTCCCCTGGCTACAATATCCTTCAATCCTAATCACAACATTGCATCCACACTGCTGTTTGGCGGAAGAAATAGACATTGCAGTGGTACCCATCCAGACGGCCTCTCACATATGAGTGATCTACAACCCGTATTGGATTGGCAAGTTATAAGTACAATCTTTTTGTATATAACAAAAATACAAAAATCAGGAATTCATAATGAGTATGGGCCAAGCCGAAACCCGTTAGTAACCAACGGATGGTTTCAGTCTAATTTGATGCTAACTGAAAAGTGCAATTATTTTGCGGCTTTTATAATGCAACGAACTACGTGGTAGCTAAATGAGATGCTTAGTAACTCATTACGGGATTTAAATAAGAAGTAGAAATAAAATATTTTGTCTATTTTAATATAGTTTGTTTAATGGTGAAGAAATACCACTTTCTCGATTTTGAAACAGAGCGATAAACTATGGCTGCTATTTTATTTTCAATGAACGGTTTTTTTATTTACGGTTTGCTCTTGTCCTGCTATAAATAAAGTAGGTAAAATTAAATACTTGGGAGTAACACAGTTTGACAGCCTCCGTGGCGCAGTTGGTTAGACGCCGCCTGTGAAACGAGAGGCCGCGGGTTCGATCCCCGCACCGAGAGAAATGTTTGTGCGGCCCACAAATATTTCTTCCGGGTCTGGGTGTTTGTGAGACCGAAAAGTCTCTCGTAGTTCCTGATACCCACGACACAAGACTCGATCTTAGTGTGGGGTCAGGACTATGTATGTGACTGTTGGGTGTTATTTATTTAAAAAAAAAATATTTATTTAAAAATTATTGTTCAAAAATTGTCTTGGCATTCTCACATAGAACTAATTACAAATAGGGTCAGAAAGATTTGTTGGATATTTAAATCACTGCGCCATGTAGCCACAAAAACCCTTATTAATAGGATATATAATGCATTAGTTAAATGCATTTTAGTATACTGTATTCCAGCCTGGGGTGGAGCCTCGAAAATAAAATTTCTAGAGCTTGAAAGTGCACAGCGATCACTGTTAAAAGTAATGTATTTAAAGCCATTCAGATACCCTACTACAGAACTTTACAAAGATTCCGACATATTATCAGTAAGAAAATTATATACAGGGTATATCAAGACTGCTACCGAAAACGAAGCCGGGTGGTAGTTTAAGTGACTTCAGACACAATGCAACAGAAAAAGTTGCAAAAAAAGCGACAATTTTTTTTTTGTTATTTTTTTCCTATGGCCATATTTGGGTGGTAAGGACATTTTTTTCCTAAAATAATAGTGTATACCCTTTTATTTATAAATACTCTAAGGTATAAAAGAGTTATAATTATTATTTTAGCAAAAACTATGGATTTACCACCCAAAACTGACGATATTTAAAAAATCATAAAAAATAATTGTCGCGTTTCTTTGCAAAAATTTTGGTTGCATTGTGTTTGTAATCACTAAAACTACCACGCGGTTTCGTTTTCGGTAGCAGTCTTGAGATACCCGGTATATTATTCCTTATTTTGTGGCTACATGGAAAACTTAATTTTGATCTTGGCATCAGAGTGAATAAGAGAAGAAATTATGTAGTCACTCATTCTCGTACTGTAAAAACTTCATTTGCTAGTAAGCAATATGAGAAACGGTCTTCCTACTTTTACAATAAATTAAACGAACCTCTAAAATTTTACTGTATGAATAAATTTGACTGTAAAAATACCTTGGTGAAATGGCTAAAAAATAAAACATATGATGAAATAGAATCCCTCACAGAAGTAGTGACTTAATACCATAGATCCATTCATAGGTATATTTTTATAATAATAATAATAATACACACATAACTTTAATTATAGAATCTAAGTTTGTTTATTGATATTCTTAACTTTTTAATATTTTCCTTTTTATAGTTGCTTGAATTTGTACCTATACTAAAACTACTTTTGGAAGAGCGGAGCCTCCTAACACAAGTATTGTTATACTTAAAAGGAGTGCTCCAATAATGACAATTTGTATTTAGACTAAGTTAAGATAACGCAAATAAATAGTTTTTAATTTTAATTTTTTTAATAGAGGGAGCGCTGGTACTTCAAAAACGTAGATAAAAATGGTGGTGCCGGCCCACCTTTTTCTGTCGTCCTATTGGCTAATATTTGAAAAGGATGTGCAATATATATAAATTACTTGAAAAAAAAATTTACCTAAAGAGTTTAGGCCTATTAAATTTCATTCAAACTCGTTTTAAAAGGATTATAGCTACATTTAATTTCGGCTATCAAAGGAATTTATAACAATTGCTAAATAATTAATTCAATTTTCACTAATATAGTAGCGCTACCAACATTACGAATAAGAAAATATCTATGTTTTTCAAAACGCAGATGTATGGCAGCGTTCCCTCTTACTATAAAAACTCTACGGCATAGACATAGCAAAAAATATATAATTAATTACAAAGCGATGCTTGGCATACTATTGCCCTCGTTATTCAGAGACATAAGACGTTAAGTCTCATTTTTTCCAGTAGTTAAACCGTAACACAACAGTGCAATTACACTACTTTAGGCGAGAGAGATAAACACTGTTGTGGCTTCTCACATACAGGGTATATCAAGACTGCTACCGAAAACGAAGCCGGGTGGTAGTTTAAGCTACTTCAGACACAATGCAACAGAAAAAGTTGCAAAAAAAAGCGACGATTTTTTTTTGTTATTTTTTTCCTATGGCCATATTTGGGTGGTAAATACATTTTTTCCTAAAATAATAGTGTATACCCTTTTATTTATAACTAATCTAAGGTATAAAAGTGTTTAAATTATTAGTTTAGCAAAAACTAAGAATTTACCACCCAAAAATGACGATGTTTAAAAAATCATAAAAAATAGTTGTCGCGTTTCTACGCGAAATTTTTAGTTGCATTGTGTTTGTAGTCACTAAAACTACCACCCGGCTTCGTTTTCGGTAGCAGTCTTGAGATACCCGGTATTATAAGAGATATACCAGCAGTGTTTTCACACTTTTCTTCAGAATATGTAATGAAATTTTTACCTATGATGAAGCTTTAATAATATTATGTACATAAGACGAAATAACACATTTATACTGGGTATATCAAGACTGCTACCGAAAACGAAGCCAGGTGGTAGTTTAAGCGACTTCAGAGGCAATGCAACAGAAAATTTTGCAAAAAAAAAGCGTCGATTTTTTTTTGTTATTTTTTTCCTATGGCCATATTTGGGTGGAAAATACATTTTTTTCCTAAAATAATAGTGTATATCCTTCTATTTATATTCTAAGATATAAAAGAGTTTAAATTATTATTTTAGCAAAAACTATGGATTTACCACCCAAAAATTACGAAATTTAAAAAATCATTAAAAATAATTGTCGCATTTCTTTGCGAAATTTTTAGTTGCATTTTGTTTGTAGTCACTAAAACTACCACTCGGCTTCGTTTTCGGTAGCAGTCTTGATATACCCGTTATTTATGACAATAACAAATATCTTAAAAAAAGAATATGATACAATTGTACTGCGATGTTATTTTATACAAGTAATATGAAATATATTTTAAAAAAAGTAACCTATAATCTCGTTACAAATACTGAAACTGTAGATTTATTGCTATCGCCGGACCATTGTCTTGGACAATGAAGAAAACGTATTGACAACTATAAATTGTCGACAACTTCCATTCAGATAGTGTATTGTTGTTAAATATCTTCGGATATAGAGAACAAATACTACGATATCATAGTAGGTAACATTATTCTACAATTGAGAGTTCAATTGAGGAGGCTTAGGCCTTAGTCCATCACGCTTCACCAGTCTTCATTTTGCATAGCAATTAAAAGGAGATATGATATGCCAGATTTCTCATGATGTTTTCTATCATCGCTTAACTGCATGGCAATTTTATTCAATACTTGCATTGAACCAGTCGTTATGAACAATTCAGTCTCGCATAACTAACGGACCAGATGCGACTACCAATTCATTTATTTATTTTATTGCTCTTCACAATTGTTAAATACGTGCTATATATTTAAAGATTACATAATTGTAATAATGACAAGTGCGTGGAGGTCTGTTGGTAAACGGACTAGACGCGGCTGCCAACATGTTCACGGTGGTCGGGGGTTTGAATGCCAGGGCACACTAGTGACACTTCGGAGTCATGTGTGAATTGTATCAATCGGTACGGTATCAGCCCATATACGTCCCACTGCAGGGCACGGGCCTACTCTACAATCGAGAATACGATTGAGAGTGGTTAGGCCATATAGTCCACGCTGGCCTAGTGCGGGTTGGCGGACTTACAAACCACAGAAATTCTTATAAATCGCTATGGTATGCAGTAGTATGGTATGCATTGTATCAATCACTGCGCACTAAAATGGTGAAAGTAAACATTGTGAGAAAACCTGCATACCATAGCAATTTGTATTCATTTATATGGTACTTAAAATATCCCAACCCGCACTAGGTCAGTATGGTCGATGATTTGGCCTAACCACTCTTAATCATACTAGATTTACAGGAGGCCCGTGCCCTACAGTGGTCATATATGGGCTGGTAGCGCCTCTTGTAGTAGCACAGGGCGCGTCGATCCAGCAACGGAAGGCTAATCCTAGGTTCAAGTCCCGGTACTAAATATAGTGTGAGTCATAAATATTTGTCTCCGATCTGTGTTGTACGGACTATTAATGAAACGAAATTATCATGTTCTTAATGAATTTATTTATTTTGAATCTGACCTTTATTTTGTTAATGCCATTTATTATACAGCCGAAAAAACGAATGCTTAAAAATACGATTACATACTGCTAATGAGTAATTCAGTCTTGTTACTATCAAAGGAATGAACATGTGAATAAATAAATACACTTACATACATATTACCACGCCTTTTTCCCAGAAGGGGTAGGCAGAGGTGCTGGTAGCAACTAGTATACCCACGTTTCGCCATCTGTTTTTGTCCCACGATGTGATAGGGGGCGAGTCTATTACATACCGGGCACAAATTCCTGACTCCGGGCTAATAAATTGAAAAATTCAACAATTCACCCGACCCGGGTATTGAACCCGAGACCTTAGCTTTGTCATCTTACTGTAGTAAGTCGTTGTTAAATAAATACACTTTAGGGTTAAATCATGCTTAGTCTACTGTTTCTTACTTTCGTTCTTTTGGTCAGGGGAAAATAAGTACACTTATATTTTATACAGCATGCGTACTCATTAGTAAAATATCCGCTGTTCATTAACGACCACTACAACAGATGACGTAACGAGAAAGTTCCCGTACTTAGTTTGAAATGTTCTGTAATTAATTTAAAAGGTATGTGAATTTTACCAACTCGTACAAATCTATATATATAAAAATGAATGTTTATTTGTATGTCATCGATCAACTCAAAAACTACTGGATCGATTTGGCTTATTTTGGCCTTGAAATATTCGTGAAAGTTCTGGGAAGGTTTCAGGAGTGAGAAAGGTTGGAAAATTTCTAAGGAAGATACTAAAAACCTTTTTTTTGGGTATCGTTCAAGCGTGATGTGTCCAGCCAATATAGGATGATCTTTGTTTATTTGACGGGAGACGTAAAAGACGGTCCAGCTTCAACTACCATCCAACGTAAAATGATCTATCTTTCCATTGTCTTTCATTGACGGCTGACGAAATAGAACAAAATTCAAAAAATGTGTACATCGTGTATATAATATTATCTAGATACGGCGTCTTGCGCGTAATTTTGTTAAATGTAAAATAAAACGATGTCCATATCTACCAAAATAGCCCATTGTTTTTTGAGATTGTTGCAACAGTTTTAAACAAGGTATACTCTATCGAAGCGTTTTGCCGGAGTACACCAAAATATATCTAATTATAATTTTTCGTTTTCATAATGGACATTGTTTTTTGAATTGATACTTTTAGATGCGCTGGGGGACAAATTTAAATTCCGCATTAGTATTGTTTTCAGACTCAAGAATAAAAAATATATTGCTACGTTGATGCTGTATCTAGACATTATAATGAAACGATATGCAGTTTTATATTTTTAAATATTTGTTTTATTACTTACGTCACCTGGTAAGGCAGTATGAAGGTTTTATTAATTTGTATATGGTAACGTACTAGACGCGACTGCCAACAAGTTTACGATGGTCACGGGTTCAAATTCCAGGGCACACCTCTGAATTTTCGGATTAATTTCTACGTGAAATAAAATCCGCCAACCCGCACTAAGCCAGCGGGGTGGACTATATCTTCTTCTATAATATAAAAATGAATCGCAAAATGTGTTGGTAAGCGCATAACTTAACAACGCCTGGACCAATTTGGCCAATTCTTTTTTTTAATGTTTTTTTACTTTATTACTAACAAAAAGTAATGGCGTGCAATATTATTTGGAAAAACAGCATTTTGGTGCTGAAATAAGGGAAGGAATATTGGATGGACAATAAAAAACGCTAAAGTTTTTAATGTCAAAATTTCATAAGGCAATCTTTATATGTACATGTATTTGGAGAGACGGGATATAATAGAGTGAAAGGTACGGGAGAGGGCTGGGATAGCTGACAGATTTGATAGGATGAAATGTAAATGCACGTTATAAGACGGGATGGGTAATAAAGAGAAAGGACGGGACGGATCGGGAAGAGACTGAACAGACAGATGAGCCGGGATTAAGCCGGACAGCAGGACAGCTATGTCAAGTTTAGGTATACAAGAATTTATATGAAAAATGACATGTATTTGGTGTGGAGTGGAATCAAAAAATATATGCACCCAGGCGAAGCTGGGCCGGGCCGCTAGTCTATATATATAAAAATGAAACCCGTTTCGCGTTGTCACGGCATCACGTGTGAACGGCTGAACCGATTTGGCTTATTTTGGTCTTGAAATATTCTTGAAAGTCCTGGGAAGGTTTTAGGATTGAGAAAAATTGGAAAATTTCTAAGAATGATACTAAAAACCTTTTTTTTGGGTATCGTTCAAGCGTGAAGTGTCTAGCCAATATAGGATGATCTTTGTTTATTTGACGGGAGACGTAAAAGACGGTCCAGCTTCAACTACCATCCAACGTAAAATGATCTATCTTTCCATTGTCTTTCATTGACGGCTGACGAAATAGAACAAAATTCAAAAAATGTGTACGTCGTGTATATGTTATGGGCCAACTGATTAATCCGGCATTATTCATAGTGCCCGGGCAATATGAATAATGCCCAATAAGAGCGGGCAATGTGATTATAACCAATCAATTTATCACATTACCCGGGCATTATGAATAATGCCAAGTGCCTATTGGGCAGAGTGATGTAAAGCGAATCAAAATCAAAACAATGAGCCGAAGTGGTAGAATTTAGAATAGGGCAGTACCAGGGTATGGGTTGGGAGGAGTGTCGCACCACTCCCATGAAAAGGTAACGCACCATTCCTGAGAAATATCTATTATAGCAATCTAACCCTTAAAACACTTGTTGTCAATACAAATTAGCTTCTGCATCGTCTCCGGTGCTACGGGAAGTTCAGCCCCTTCGCCCTTGCGTAACAAAAGATAGACACCCATGCTCACCTCCGCAGCTTCGGCTTGCTGGTCGCCTCTGGCGACCAGCCTCAGCGGCTACGGCTCGCCCGGTTGCCTATCCTTCGTTACAGTGGGCGGGGGCTGCTCTCCCTCCGCGCCTCCGGCTTTTTATATACACTCTAGGGTCGGTACCCAAAAGACTACGTGAAGTTGGGGTGTTCCGAGTCAGTTTTGGGACACAGTCGACCTAACTGACCCATTAACTGGGAACACTAATTTTCTTCTGAAGATAATGTTACGGACGTTAAAAAATAACTAAACATAAGCAGATCAAATCAACCTTTCTAATTTATGGGTCTATCGGAGATGCGACAATGCGGCAGCATAACACGTAAAAAATCACCTATTCATCCCATTGCCCGATCATCATGTAGCCATATTCATAATGCCCGGGCAATGTGATAAATAGGTGAGTTTAGATTGTAATTAATCACTTGGCCCGATATGGCTCGGCAATATAAATTCATACTGCCCAGGCATTATGAATACTGCTCGCATTAACCACTTGGCCCATAACATATATAATATTATCTAGATACGGCGTATTGCGCGTAATTTTGTTAAATGTAAAATAAAACGATGTCCACATCTACCTAAATAGCCCATTGTTTTTTGAGATTATTGCAACAGTTTTAAACAATAATATATACTCTATAGAAGCGTTTTGCCGGAGTACACCAAAAGATATCTAATTATAATTTTTCGTTTTCATAAACGACATTGTTTTTTTAATTGATACTTTTAGATGCGCTGGGGAACAAATTTAAATTCCGCATTAGTATTGTTTTTAGACTCAAGAGAATAAAAAAATATTGGTACGTTGATGCCGTATCTAGATATTATAATGGAACAATATGCAGTTTTATATTTTTAAATATTTGTTTTATTACTTACGTCACCTGGTAAGGCAGTATGAAGGTTTTATTAATTTGTATATGGTAACGTACTAGACGCGACTGCCAACAAGTTTACGATGGTCACGGGTTCAAATCCCAGGGCACACCTCTGACATTTCGGATTAATTTCTACGTGAAATAAAATCCGCCAACCCGCACTAAGCCAGCGGGGTGGACTATATCTTCTTCTATAATATAAAAATGAATCGCAAAATGTTGTTGGTAAGCGCATAACTCAACAAAGCCTGGAAAAATTTGGTCAATTCTTTTATTTTAATGTTTATTATTACTTTATTACTAACAACCCTCTAACCCTCACGATGTTTTCCTTCACCGTTAAAGTGAAGGAAAACTATATTTGATACGTGGTCCCATAAAAAATTGGTAAAGACCTGATGAATGTCGTCGGAGCTAGGGTCTATAGAGTAGAACGCCTTAAAATGAAGTAAGATTCCAATGGTTCTTACTGCATTACCTTTTTAATGATAACCCGCAACTAAATTAATCAAACAGTAAAATGAATAGGAGTTGGAAATAGTATGTAGCATGTTACCCGCTGGAATGCTCAAATTAGTGGTTATTTCTGTGTCCATAGCCGTCCATTTACCTGGAGACTTAACTTTCGATACATTGGTCTATCAAAGACTGTTATGGATACAAACGAAAATAATTAAAACACGTTCTATAATAGGCATATCATTGCTATTGTTAGAAGCAGCGTGTCTGTGAAACCTACGATTCAAACAGTGCACTTTGTGATTCTAATTACGAAAACATTAACTAGCTTGAAATTATTCTGCATCTATTCATTACATGGACTTTAAGATTCACACCAGTACTCCTTTCGAATAAGCAATAAATAAATACATACATGAGAGCAAGCTTGTACAAGCGAAGAAATAAAATATGTTTAATACTACTGATAGTTTTCTGACCTTACTTCAGTCAAAAGACTAGGGAGGGGGAATAGGGAGACTCACTATTGATACAAATTTAAATGAACATTTTCGTACTATACGAATTACCGAACCTGTAAGTCAAACCCAAAGCCTAACTATTCACGGCACTAGTCTTATCAGGCGGAAAAAATAACATAAAAAAATGCTTCTACTAGAACTATAGTTAATCTAATAACGCATGAATGGAGTGGCTTAATTGGGATACCGCTATTAGTTTCACCTGATTTTATTCAACGTAGGGTTGGCAGGATATAATATTTACGCTTATACGTTACCAGATTTTGAAAGTGGCAGATCACCGCTGTTGTCAGTTATGACTTAGCATGTATGGGTATGCTCATCCCGGGCAATAACATTCATCACAACATAAGATCGATGTGAAGCGACAGCTTTGTCGCGTTTCGTTTGATGAGTGAGATTGCCGGATGCCAAATACCCCTTCCAACCGGGCATTTACACTACTGTTTAGAAAGTAGACATAGTGGTGGTACCTACCCAGGCCACCGCTTACATATGAGATACTTACCACCAGTAAAAGTATTCAAGTTACAAATTGGCGTTAAGTTGAAAAAAAAGTCGAAGCTCGCTTGGACATAAATGCAGATAGTGATTTGTTTTCCGATGAATATTTTAAATGTTGTCACAATATTTCCATTTTTATGAGAAATAGCGAAAATGATGCATGCGAAAGTATATCACTGATGTAAATCGAATTTATTATTTCACAAATATGGTTTTGTTTCTTGTCAAATTACATTTGTTCACCAAAAGAAAAACAAAAACAATTTTAGCGATATTTAAAGTAAGTACACTTGGTGGTGTTATTGCATTAAGCAATCTCTTACAGGCAACTCTTGGATGGAGATAAGAGAAAGAAGTGATAAAGGGTAGTCATTGTCATCTATACATTTTGTATATTTACTTCTTATATTATGAATATTAACTACAATTTATTTAAATAGTCTAGACTCTAAAGAATTGACCCCTCAATTAAAATTATCAAATAGAATTAGCTGTTGCTCTTATAGCGTTCTCGCTTTCCACTCTAAAGAAGCGACCTAAATATTCAGAAATGTGTCATTGGTCACCTAAAAAGACGATACGACTCTTCTAAAAACCTCTTAAATATAAAAAGGAATTTGAACGACCCACGCGGTCCACACAAACCTATTAGACTCATAATCGGGAATCTAATTTACTTCATTCGGAAATTAGATGTCACGGTACGAGCGAAATGAATGTTTAATTTTTGTGTAAAACGAACGCTCTTGTATGCGAGACATAAGTTCGTCTTATATTAATTTGCGGCCATTAATATTTTAATTTATGAGAAAGAACAATTTATATAATTTAATTTTAGTAGGAGTGGATTCTTATGTATTTGATTTAATTTTAATAAATAATTAACACCCAACAGTCACATACATAGTCCTGACCCCACACTAAGATCGAATCTTGTGTCGTGGGTATCAGGAACTACAAGAGACTTTTTGGTCTCACAAACACCCAGACCCGAAACATTTCTCTCGGTGCGGGGATCGAACCCGTGGCCTCTCGTTTCACAGGCGGCGTCTAACCGACTGCGCCAGGAGGCTATCAAAATATTGAGAATCATTAGGACAACTTTGTGTAAGATGCGTTGTTTAACAACTTTGTGTAACACTGTAATAATAATGCGTATGGGGTAAGAGCATAAACTCATATGAAATATGGGGTTGACATTTTTACCCCTTCCATCCTTGTATATGATGTTATCCCAAAGCATCTTATTTGAAATTTCTAAAAAAAAAATGCCAGTGAGGTGCGCATGCGCATTACATTCACTAATATGGTTGAATGAGAGATTTTACATTAAACATATAGGCTGATCTCAAATGATTAACCAAATCCTTCTTTGACATGGCTGAAAATTCAAAAATGAATGCATGTAAGGGTTACTCCTCTAGAAAAACTTATTTAAAAGAGCTTTTTTTAATTTGAAACTCCTCAGAAGTAAATAAACAAACCCAAACATTGTGTTAGTGAGAAAACGTAGCTCGCTACGGCTTATTTCACGTCCACCTTTTGAAATCTGCATAATGTTCACGACATGTCAATTAACCCCTAATTAATAAACGATTATCGATCCCCAATTTAAATACTTAATTAATTGAAAAAAATGTTAAATTTTAAAATGTAATATGGTATTTGTGCTTATTAAAATTTTGAAGATGTTTAAATAAATTAAATTAGCCCGAACATGCGTAACGCATAAAATCATAAACCGTCGAACATTTTTTACTACAAAGCAGAACTAAGCAGTTAAATCTACATATCCAAAGGTCTTCTGAGAGCAATCTTCCATTATTGTATGAAAAGAATTTAGTGCAATTTGGAGATGGTTTAAATGTTAATTTTTACAGCGACGTGAAGGAAGCTGCGTCGGATTTGGGACTAATGAGCCATGGCTCGTGGCATTGTGCCCAACTATCTTAATTGCTTGTATTGTTATAATGATGTAAAATGTGAGTTTAAAGTTCAGTATGCGGAAACTTTAAACTGAAAATACATAAATGGAGGCGAAAAAAATAAATTATATTTATACAGGGTATATCAAGACTGCTACCGAAAACGAAGCCGGGTGGTAGTTAAATCGACTTCAGACACAATGCAACAGAAAAAAATTGCAAAAAACAGCGATAATTTTTTTTTGTTATTTTTTTTTTCTATGACCATATTTGGGTGGTAAATTAATTTTTTCCTAAAATAATAGTGTATACCCTTTTATTTATAAATAATCTAAGGTATAAAAGTGTTTAAATTATTATTTTAGCAAAAACTATGGATTTACCACCCAAAAATGACGATATTTAAAAAATCATAAAAAATCATTGTCGCGTTTCTTTGCGAAATTTTTAGTTGCATTGTGTTTGTAGTCACTAAAACTACCACCCGGCTTCGTTTTCGGTAGCAGTCTTGAGATACCCGGTATACCGAATTAAAAAAATTCGTGTCTATTAAGTGAGGCTTTTCCTGAACAAATGTGTGTATGTAATACATAATTATTATAGTAACTTATATTCGACTAGCGGCCCGGCCCAGCTTCGCCCGAGTACAAATAGATTTTTGTACAATAATATGTACGTATTATTATTATACATATAAACATTCCTATATAGGCACGCTGCCGCCGCCCCGGCCGGCCAGTATCGCCGCAAGCGCTACGTCCCGTAATTTTAAATCTGTAATATCTTCGAAAATATTCATTTAAATCTTATGCTGTAAAGGACCACATAGATCTATATTAAATCAACAATTTATTTAAGCTATTTAATTGAATAAGGATTAATGCTGTATTGGTTAAAATCCCTTCGAAAATTAGCCATTATTTGTCGTAAAAAGTAAATGACAAAAAAATGTTATTGTGGGATATCCATAAGAGATAGACATATACCATCGCGGAGTTTTCTGTAGACCTTTTCAATGTGTACAAATATGTAGTACATTATTTTGATAAATCTCGTAGGGTTCAGCCTGCGTTTGCAATGTAAGCGGAACAATATTGATAATTAACGACATCACATTAGAAACCTCAAAAATAACAATATTTCTCCACTATTTAATGGATGTTATTATACATATAAACCTTTCTATTGAATTACTATATCTATTTAAAAAAAAACCGCATTAAAATCCGTTGCGTAATTTTAAAGATTTAAGCGAACAAGAGAAATAGGGACAGAAAAAACGACTTTGTTTTATACTATGTAGTGATGAATTGTTTCATATTCTGTAGTGCGATTCACGTAATTTAATAAGTTCAGCTGCAGTGCAGTTGCGGTTAAGTTTCGATCAAAACAGCCCTTTTCGTATTCTCGTAATTTTGACAACCGCTGTCAAATACGCTCGCGTGAAGTTCGCGTCACGCAAACGTTTTAGCGTATTCTACTGCTGCGCGTATATGTCAATCTCAAACAAATTTCATACATCTGACGTACAGTTGACGCGCAGCTCACGCGCAGTTCACGCGCAGCTAAACACTTACAAGAATATCATTTTGTACCAAAGCGTAAACTTAATTGTAACCGCGCCGATCAAGTTGCGGTGCGGTTACAATTAAGTCAAAAAGTTACGTGAATCGCACTGCTAGTCCATTGTAACATTAATTATTATTGCACTGAAAAATTTGTTTTTAATGCGTTGAAGCGGTCTAGAAAGATTTAAGTAGTCTATAGCTTGGAGCAATATTAATCCAGGTATTACTATTGTGACACAGTAACTTTACTCCTAAAACAAAACTGAACTCAATCCAAAGTATCCTTGTGATTAGAATAAATAATTACAAACTCCATAAATTATGTTGAACTTGAAAAAACTAATATCTCAGGTGTATTAGGCGGAATATTCTCCGTTTTACATTTAAACTCGGCGGGAAACTTTTATCTGAAATCGGGGTACTGTTCAACCGTGAGTAATGTCAAATCCGTGAACACTGAACAACTTGACATTAACGTTTTAAGAGTTTCGCCGTATCTTACACCGTTACTTAAACGTTTTTATCAATAAACTTGCTTTTAAATTAGTTTCTTTGGAATGTTTATTTTTAAGTTATTTCCAGCGATGTGGAATAGGTCTCAGGTTCAATTAATTGTACAATAATTCCCAGAAACGAGGCGCAATGTAGACTGATTGTTTTATTTTATTTTTTCTAGAAAATAAGCAGCAAAAATTGTCGTCGAAGTTTATGAATAGAAGAAAAATTGTAGATGCTTTATGGTTCTTTAAAGTTCTTCGATGAATGGGATAAAGAGGATTAATATTAATACGCATGTAGGTACATAGCATGGCGTGATAGCAAATCGGTTCTTTCAAGTTTTTTTTAAATGGTTGTATCTTGAGCTATCCATTCTCCAACTCATTAAACAACCTAAGAAACCCTTCTCCATCTCAATTTTGCTTTAGTGAGTTCTACGATAGGTATAGCTAAAATGCCATTCATTTTATTGAGAGGAAAAGCATATCAAATCTAGTACAAATAATTTTTCAATCGGAATGCATAATATACTTTTGCATTGCATTGTCTTGTCAAATAGTACCAATAAATAAACACTGGAGTTTAGGCAATAACATTTCAATGAATTATATTGACATCATGCCTACATGGACACCATAACTTTAATTAATGTAAAATATTAATTGAAATTGATTTCCCGTCCTGTTAAAGCTCTTGGAGACAACATTGGTGCCGCAGTACTAACAAATTCATAAGGATTATGACTCTTACTTTATTAGTATCTGTTTTATTGACTGCCTTGATGGCGTGGTTGTACGGTATGGTTACAAAACTTAAGTCTCTTCTTCGAATCCCGGGTCGGGCAAAGTGATATTGGATTAGTCTATTCATTATCAGATCGGAGTACGGAATTTGTGCCCGATATGGAGATAGGCTCGCCCCCTATCCCATCGTGGGACGAAACACAAAAGGTGAAACGTGGGTGTCATGGTTGCTACCAGCACCTCTGCCTACCCTTTCTGGAAAATAGGGCGTGAGTATATGTATATTTCATTAAAATTGGTGACAAAAGAAATAGTTTTCGTTCATTACTGAACACAGGCCTCTCCCAAGGACTTCTTCAGCAATATGTTGGAATCAGCTTGCATTTAGTGACTTTCAGCGTTTTTGACAACTAATTATACATAGAAATTGGGTAGGAATATAAATAAGATGAATGAATAAGTGATACTAGTCTCTGAAAATTTAACGGAAAGAAACGGGAAAGCTAAGTTTCATGTCGGTTTTGCATGTGACTGTAGTATCACACTCGCCAAGCCGAACCATCTATATTGTGATTATAAATAAACCAATATACATATTGACATAAACACACTGTTTCGGTTTGAAGGACATTGTAGCCAGAGTAACTACTGGACATATTGCGACATAACATCTTATGTCTCAGGATGACGAGCGCAGTGGAATTCCAAGCGTTGCTTTGTTATTCACGGTTTTGTTTGGTTTTGCTACTGTTCATGAGCGGTCATCTCGCTTACCATAAGGACAATGACATGCTAGTCTCGCTATTAATTGTACTGTACTGTATCAGCTCACAGAAGGACACGGAACTCCTCTACAATCAAGAGTACGATTGAGAGTGGTTAGGCCATATAGTCCACCACGCTGGTCTAATGAGGGTTGGCCACTCATTGCAATAAATAACATACGCCCGAATACTGGAACGCCATTTAAATAATAAGTTGCTCTTAACGGCGCATGGCCCACTTAGCCAGTACTTTTAATCGGGATTAACGTAGTTAAGCGCAACTTATTTTTAAGTTGCGTTCCAGTATTCGGGCGATAGTCTACCAATTCTAATTAATTTTATCAGGACCTTGCTTTGATTTTATTTTCTTATTTTTAGGAAGACTTACAGACTAATGCAAATATGTATATTTAGAACTTAAATATAATGTAACCATATTGCTAATAACAAGTCTCCACACATACTTAAAGGAAATATTGGACCATGTCTATTACATACATGTGTACTGTTAATTATTCAACAGTTGATAGAGATCACATTAGTAACCCACAATAACAATGGCTCACGTTATTGTTGGCAGTCCATTGTTGTTTTGAGAAACATAAACATGCTGTTGTGGAGTGTGGGCGAGTTAAACGCAAATATTATTCGGTCTGGAAGATATTAGAAAACTTTATATGGATACAGTGAGACGAATTGGGGAAACTATTCAATAGAATAAACAAGCAACATTTTGTAAGAGGGGATTTTTTAAATGGAACTAATAAAACATTATATTTCATTGTTTTTTTTTTATTAATATTTTTTTGCAGCATAAACATGTGAATAGCAGAAGGTGCATTTGATGCACATTCAGCCAAAACACAAAATTGCACTGCATTCATCATATTCATTTGTCTTGCAAGTATAAATAAATCAATAAAATCTCATTAATTTACTTGATTTTATGGCGATACGAGCATTTCATTCGCCGGATGGTAAGCGATACGACCGCTCATGTATAGTAGCAATGCTTGGTATTCTACTGCGCTCATCTTGACACATAACTCATAAGTTGATGAAATGAAAATGAAAATGTGAAATCTGGCTACAATGTCCTTCAAAGTGAAACATGAGTGCATTTACACTTCTGTTTGGCGAGAGAAATAGAAATTGCGGTGGTTCTTCTCAGGCTTATCACATATGAGAAACCTACCTAGAAACACTGATAATAATTTAACGGCTAGTTCTTTATTTGTTAAACTTACTTTAACAACTTATCACAGCAATGGGACGCAGGTCTATAGTGGTATTGTTGTCTTCTTAAATTTTAAAACGTAAAAAAGGCGACAAAAAAGAAGTTACATAAAGTTGCAAGTTGCAGGCTGCTTATAACAGGTCGGTACGGAAGTCTCTAAGATGCAATATGTTCAGCAGAGGACTTCCTATGGCTGAAGAAAGGCGATAGGAACCAACAATATAACTATTTGTTCCAAAATTCCGCTACATTATAACCGCAATGTGAGATTTGAAAGTTTAGTCTCGGAAGTTACCGCACGTTTTGAATACTGATTCAATAGAACTTACAATCTTACTAGTTACTATGTTCCTTTATAATAGGAAAATAATTTACTTTGTAGGATCCGCAATTTAGTTTGTAAAGCGCAATATTTGTTACGATGTTGAGACGGGTGTCGACACTAAAAAATTGGCGTTTTTCTTAACGTGTTGTGAATTGTTGAAAACCCAGGGCACATGTCTGACTTTTCAGATTCATGTGTGTATTGATAGGCAATCACCACGCACTAAAACGGTGAAGGAAAACATCGTGTGGAAACCTGCATACCACAGCATTTTATAAGAATTTCTATGGTATGTAAGTCCGCCAACCCGCACTAGGCCAGCGTGGTGGACTATATGGCTTACCAATCTCAATCGTACTGTCGATTGTAGAGTAGGCCCGTGCCCTGCAGTGGGACGTATATGGGCTGATACAGATACAGAGTTGTGAATGTGTCAAGATCGGCGCGTTGAAAACTGAGTATACACTCAGGGTGAACCGGAACCATACACTGCTATTATGGGTTTTCCATTTTCGATTATGGTGGTCGCTATCTCAGAAAATATGAATATAATACCAACTCCTTATAGCTGGAAATTAAGTATTGCTGAAGTTCTTAGTTCAGAAATCTTACTTAACAAAATACTAGGTACTAATAATGAATTATTTTTAATATGTAGCTCAAACAATTATCAATTTGTAAGGTAAAGTAATCGATGCCAAACAGTAAAAAATAACTTCTAAAAATTTGAAATTGTTTGGAGTTAAATTGATGTTACAGTTTAAAAGGCGATTATCAGGTCTTTACACACCAAAATTGAATTATAAAACGTCTGCATGGTTCGTGCCGCTCGGATTCTTTTAATTGAATATACATTCGAATTCCTTGCAACACAGGTACAAGTACAGTCAGCGACAAAAGTAGCAGAGCATATTCAAAACGCCAAAAGTCATACATACATGATGCAGCAGAAGTTAGTGACCAGAGTCGGCCACAAAAATCCATCGGGCAGTGTAATTGGATTTTTCTATTAATTATCAACCCAGAGTCAGGAATTTGTGCCCGATATGACGATAAGCTCGCCTCATGGGACGGAAAAGACTAGATTTTCAATTTTCGATGATGGATGCAGACCATAGCATTGACAAATCTTTGTGGTTTTTTCAATGCTTACTATTTTAATATTTTAAATATGATTATTTTTGTAAGTGTGATAAGTAAATAAAAAAAGGTGTGTGTTAAACGTGGGTTTCCTGGGAGCACTTCTACCTACCCCTTATGGGAATAGAAGCGTGAGTTTATGTATATACATATGTACACGATATTAATTTCAGAGGAGAATAGCGTTGAAAGACATGGGTTTGATATAAGGGTTTCTACGTATAATCTCGGCAGTATCAGAATTATTTCGAGGTAAGCTGTCAGTCTTGGCGTTAATAGTAGTACCGGTTTAAAACTTGGAAACATTATGTGTAATGAAAATACTAGATTATTCCTACAAGTCTCCAGCTTTTATGTATTTGCAGATTGACCGAGAATTGTATGCATTACCTGAGGTAACCAGAAGTTTGAAAACGTAATGTCGTCAGTTTGATTTCTACGAGTAGATGAAGACTTTTTGCATTGTATGCATCATTCGTTTTGCTGATCACTAGTGAATACCAAAGCTATTAAAAAGTGTAAATTGATTTTCCGGGTTGCAGATACTATTCCCGATCGGATAAAATTTGTGTAGTTATAAACTGTTCTATTGTTTTTGTGAGATATACAGGGTATATCAAGACTGCTACCGAAATAGAAGCTGGGTGGTAGTTTTAGGGACTTTAGACACAATGCAACTAAATTTTATGCAAAAAATTTTATTAGGGTGGTAAACACATAGTTTTTTCTTTAATGGTGTACACCCTTTTATTTTTAAAGACTCTATGGTACGCAAGGCTTTAAATTATTATTTTATCACAAACTATGGATTTACCACCCAAACTTGACGATATTTAGAAAATTATAAAAAAAACTTGTCGCGTTTCTATGCGAAATTTTTACTTACATTGTGTTTGTAGTTACTAAAACTACCACCCGGCTTCGTTTTCGGTAGCAGTCTTGATATACCCGGTATATGAATTGAAATCACGCAAGAAATAGATGTTATAGTTTTATACTCATATTCCCGATCGGATAAAATTTGTATAGCCATAAACTGTTCTATTGCATAGAGTACTTATAAAAAAGTGCCTATGTATTTACGATTAAGGGCAACTAATAACTAAAGGTAATAAATACTTCTTTCTATTAAGGCGCTTACTAATAATAACAGTTCGAATAATTGGTTCCGGAAAAATTGCCTTATTATCGACCTGTTGAGACCAAACTTCGGCCCAAATAGACGCACAGAAACTAACAACGGCTCCAACCGTTTAACTTTAAAATTATAATGGGCTATTACTGGATTTTTATTCGCAAATCACAATTCAAATGTATAAATAAAGATTTCTTTCGTATTCATAAACAGTTTTAAAATATGTTTTAGTTAGCGAGTGTTGTGTTTTTTTCGCTCAAACTGAATTCAAAAGTCATCAAGGGAAAAACATTTGAGGATGAAAATAAGTTTCATAACTGTCTGTAAAGAGGCCGTTAATGTCTAGGGATATGACGGCAGTGTAGTCCAAGAAGGGTTTATTAATTTCACAATGGTTTATTTACTCTTGGACAGGCGTGATTTTAACATCATAATTATCATCCGAGGAGCGACCTCATCTCATAAGAAATACAATTTAATTATAAGGCTAAACTAACCCATAAAAGAAATGCAAAATTAACCCTCAAACAATTCATGAAAGGGCAATGCAGTCAAACAAGATGGACATTGGACAGTGTTATACGAGCAAATGTAATCCAGCACAAATTGAGAACGGGTTAGCTGGTCGCTTTGACCGCGGTCGCTTGGACCGTCGACGTCGCATCTCAGCAATACGTACAGACATTCACAGGGTTAAATACCGGGCTGCCAGGTTTTGGTAATTTTCCGAGAATGTTAAAAATATTATGTATTACATTAAAATGGTTACAGGAGTAAAGAATGATCAGGAACCAATTTAGCTTATTGCTTAGAATCTGATATTAAAGTGTTTTAATTAATTTAATATTAAGAAAATTCATACAATACAATTTAAAGTTACAAAACATAGTATCTCATATCGTAAAATATTTTTAAAATTATCTATAAGTTGTTAATTTGGAATCTAAAAAAATGCAATTTTATTTCTAGTTACAAATCATTTAAAAAATAATCAAAAATTGCAATAGAATAACTTTTTATAGAAGCGCTATACTGACTGACCTTTAACATCGACCAGATTTAATTTTATAAATCCTCTTTATAATAGCATCACGGAAAAGGTCAATGGCTTGCCCATCTGCAAATATTACATGTCAATATGTTGGTAAATATTTATTTCTAATAACACAGACACAGATGCAATAGCTAATGAACAGTTATCAAAACCAAACAACACCATGAATTACAAAGCAATGCTTGGCATTCCACTGCGCTCGCCGTCCTGAGACTTATGTCTCAGGACAGATGTTAAGTCTCAATTTGTCCAGTTATTCTGACTACAATATCTTCCGACGCAACAACAGTGCTTTACACTACTGTTTATTTCTTCAGCTAAACATAATCATCGAATTTGAAAGGCAGTCTTGGTAGGTACCAACCTACCAAGACTGCCTTTCGAATATGAGAGACATACCACAAGTGGATTTCTATCAGGCAATTCTTTTCATTTTTATCTCTAAAGTAAAATAATAGACACGGGATACACCTATTCACGGCTTGCAACCCCAAGTAGAAATGCCACAACGCTCTCATGAATATTTGGAATCGCTTCAATCACTGGAAGGTTACACTATTCGCACGGATTTAAGTTTATTATCACATTTGCGTATCGCTCGATACGTTTTTATTGTTATCATATGGTGGAAAAATATGTGAAACGAATTGATGTAGTAAACAAGTTTTTACATACGATAAAAATCTTTATTTATGGTATTATTCGATGTAACCACGGAATCATCATAAAATGAAGAAAAATGCTAGAGTTTGTTGCCCGTTCTTCTTTTGGGAAAACAGTCTTGTGAACCGGGTGGTAGTGAAAAAACTGACTGAATGTAAATATTGTATGACGTTTTATGGATTCAAAAACAGACTATTGGATACTTTCAAATTAGCTAATCATGATAAGTAATTATTAATCAAACTCTCGGTGTTAGGATTGGCGTGTTTAACAATACGAGATTTTGAGCTGATGTTGAAAAACCAAAAAGCAATTAAGAAATATGCACAACAAAATACATATTCTATGTAAGTTTTACCCAAAAGGATAAGTCAGGTGCTACTGTTGCTACTGTTAGTTGGGAATGTATTCTGCCCAATATATTGTAGATGCTAGAATAAAAATTGATAATATTAAAAAAATGTATACATAAGCTGACGTCTTTTCCCAGAAGGAGTAGGCAGAGGGGCTACCAGAACACTCACGTTCCGCTTTGAGTGTTAAATTCCACCATGTGATAGTGGGTGAGCGTATCACCAATTCAGGCACATGTTCCTGACTCCGGCCTAATAATGAATAGAAATAATACAATAGCACTTTTCCGGCCCGGATTTCGAATCCGAGACCTCAGCGTAGTAATCTTAAAGTATTATGAATTCGCCACCGAGGCAGTCAGTATTATAAGAAAATCTTATATATAGTATTATAAGAAAAGCTTCAAAAATCTTGAAGTGTGTGTCAGGTCAGGTGACCTTGTTACCTTGTCACCTGCATCTTGGTAGTTTCTTCCATTTCTGTCTAGTTCAAATCTCAGTACAAATAAAAATGTTAGGTTTTCTGTCCACAACACAGAATTTCGATATGATCTTTTACGATTCGTAAAAGGATTGAAGGCTTATCCCGTAACATCGCGACCTTTCTTCCTCTTGAAGAAAAGATCCTTTAAGATAACTTGTACGAAACTAACGTATAAAAATGTTCCATACAATAGGCATGATGACTGATTTTGAAAAACTACTTCAGAATGTTCGTATACATTAATAATACATAAAATGAATTTAATTTTTGAAAAAAAGTAAAGATTTGCGCGAAAAACTACGTTTTAAATTTCACATTTTAACCTTTGCTCAAAAACGCCGTAATAATAATGGCGTCTGTGTGCGACGTCATGCTTTTGTGAATGCTTGCTGGTGCAATGTTTACGTGTATATTGTGATATATACATTTTATTATTTTTAATAGTAATGCCGAGTTTTAATGTGGATCGATGATGTGTAGTTCCGGAATGTAATAATAAATCGATACAAACTCCGAGCGTTTATTAATGTTTCAATGGATAAAACAGTTAAAAATATATGGCTAAAAATGGAAAGGCAAGATCCAGGATCTTTATCTTTAAATTCGATGATTAATTTCCGTGAACACTATTTTGACGGAAATAATAACTTTATTTACAATGTTCATAATGTTTGACGTGTCCAGAAAACATCAAAATTTAAAATTATTATAAATAACAATAGCGATAAATATCGGAGTTACGATTCATTTATTTCCTTTCGGTAATATTATCATGTCAATCGCTGTGTATATGAGTACTGAAAAACGTTATTAATGTTTCAATTAAACAGTGATATGGAAAATCGTATAATTCCAAATTTTGAGCTATTTGCGATGAATCCTTATTCCATGAGTAATGTTCCTTTTTCGTAGATAGCACGAAACTGATTGCATTACTAAATATTAGATAAATATACTGAATAACATAGAAATGACCAAAACTAGCCAACAAGTTCGCGTTATGACTAAGTAATATTTACGAAAGCGACCCGTCACTCGCTTCTGATTGGCGTTTCATCTAATATGGCGGATCCTTAGGTTTTGTACTTTTATTTTTGCATAAATATTTTTAATCTTAATTAAAAACTAAAGCAAAGGGTTATTTTGAGAATCCTTCTATTATACATTATTATATTAAACCATAATTTCATTAATTCGTTGTTACTGTCATCATCCCCATTATGCATTATAAGACTCACCGAAGCTATTTTTGCTATTCATTAAGTTCTTAAAATGTACTCAATGTTTAAGCAATGTAAATAGGATGTCAATTTCAATTTATTTTCAAGTAAGAGGATGTTTCCTTTTGTTAATTCAATGCTAAGTATATTTTTTAAGCTCAATGCGTAAGAAATGCAGCTATTGCAAAATAGATTGTAAAACTATAAAGTATAAAGAAGTGGCCGAAATACCTCTTGTAATTAATACAATAAATACACCCAACACTTACATACATAGAGTCCCACACTTAGATCGAGTCTTGTGTCGTAGCTATCAGAAACTACGAGAGACTTTTCGGTCTCACAAACGCAATACTTTTCATTAATTCGGTGGATATTCGCCAGTTGTGAGACCGAAAAGTTTCTCGTTGTTTCCGATATTCACCCTGACCGTACAATACAGTCCATTGTACGATCAGGGATATAAATCACTATTGGGTGTATTAACGACACAAATAACAAAACCGCGGGATTTTTATTTTGCAAAAATTAATGTAGGACCAAAATATTCCTCGCAACGCCCCAATCAACAAAGCACACAGATATCAAAATCAGGTTCAACATTCAACAAATTTTATAAGCAAAATAATTAAACCGAAACAATAAAGTAAAAGAGAAATTATCAAATTTAGACGTTTTTATTGGTCGGACGCCCCTCGGGGGTCTCATAAAGACGATAAATATTTTGTTGAGTTCGCGTTGAGGTATAAAGCACGCAGTAAAGCCATCTCGTTACATGACGTATTTTCTTTTACGACTGTAAAGGTACGCTTTGAGTCTTATTTGATTTAATAAAGCCTCAATTATTTTGTTTATTGTGCACCATTTGAGGAAAGATAAATTTGTTTTTAAGCTGTGATGGATTGTTAGCGGTGATTTAATTTGTGGTTGATTCTTTGCTGTTTAATGCTTGTTATTCGTGTTTAAATATGCAATGTCGGATGCGGATATATATTAATATTGGTTATAAATGAAATTGTGCAACAAGTTTTTAATAAGAGAAAAATGTATTTCTTGCGTAATTAAAAAATGTTTGCGTATAATTGTGAGATTCAGGCCGGTTTTAATTCGACGCGGTGGAAATCCATAGGGAAGGTCTATGTTACACAGTTTTTTTCCATGGCTGAAGAAAGTAATAAATAAAGGAAATAAAATAAAATAAAACATACATTGTGAGACCGAAAAACCAATCGTAGTTTTTGATAGTCACTTTACAAGACTCGATCTTAGTGTCAGGTATCTGCTGGCTATATTTTATTTATTGATTTATAAATAATCAGAATTTAAACGATATTTACATATAACCAGAATCTTTACACCAGAACAATTAACTTTAAAATCTAAAACATACCTGAGCGGTTACTCAGTACAAGTTTAATCCTAACCCATTTCTTTAGAAGTTAGCTAACTACCTTCATAAGGTTCGTAGCACATAAAATTCGTCCCTTAAGTTTAAACATACAAATCAACCCAATTTACGTGCGCCCTTTATTCTTAAAATAAACTTGATGTTTACGAGATCGCCGACGCGAAGTTTCATTCACGCTCTGCCGATCCGGGTGTATGTGACATGCTTAGGACTCTTAACACTTGGTTAGTTTCTACACAAATATTATATTATTTATACCAGTAATATTATTATTGGTGTTGCCTGCAACTTCGCCAGCGGAAAAAGATTTTTCTAAATTAAATACCTCTATTTTTGGGAAATAAAGTACTCTATATCCTTCCTTAAAATAGCTACTCGGGAAGATGTCCAATATTTCTTGCTGGAATCTGTCAAAACGAAGATGATAAGGAATTCTCTGGTAAAGTCATCCAAAATTATTTATATTTTATAGTTATTTAAGAGGTTATGTATGAAATAGAATAAGATTTATAATAATTTTAGGATGCGATGCGGTTGATATTTTGAAAATGTCTCCAAAAGCCCTTTATTTAATCAAGAATTTCTGAAAAATCGAATTCTACTGCTTAACAACAGCCATCCAAGAAAATTTTCACAGTCACCTGTCGGAAGCGACTTGCATCTAGCGACCCGCCCCTTTATGATATCGTTGTCTACCTTTTGTCACATATTTAATTTATTGGAAAATTAACCAGGAGTATCTGTACCTATTCTATTACATAAATCTGGAGAGTTGAGTTCGATTTAAAAAATATTTTAGTTCTGGATATCCCATTTATTAATAAATATAAGCAATTGCCAATCAATCTCGGTAAACGATTTATGAAAATTAAAAAACGTAACTGGCAATGAGAGAAAGAGACAAAGAAAATATCTTCTCACACCTCTCTTTCTTGCCCCTATAGTAATATACGAAAGAGAACTCTCTTTCTTTCTATCTCCACTAATATCTCCCTCTCAACTTCCGTTCACCTTATCAGATCACACTTTTCGTAATGCCCTCGCCACGCATTCACCAGCTTAATTTCCAAGTCAAGCAAGCGTAAAAAGTTTTACTTCAAAAATATTCCTCGAGGTTATCCAATCTGCAGCATCTCATTACAAAGTCAATGGTTAACTATATAATAGCTTATTTAATCCATCCATCAGCCAAAGGAAATCTACTGTTGAACATAGGCCTCTACCAATGATTTACACAGTGACCTTTTGGAGGCAGCCAGCATCCAACGACGTCCCGCAGCCTTTAGCAGCACCTTGTGGGTGGACGTCCTACGCTACACTTTCCATTCATTCGAGAACTATTGGCTTAAACACATATATTACAGCTGATAAAACACATACATAATATTTTCATGTATGTTTTTAAAGATCATTATTTTATTCCCAAAATTCTTTGAAATAAAAGTTACAATAGATTTTGTCTCACAATCACCGCCGAAAGTTAATCTTTAGATCATTCTCGTAATTTCGCCTTATACCGGACCGCAGAGTAGGAGTAATAGTCGAAATATATTCAGGTTATCATAATTTCCGTCCGGGTTCTTGTCACGAAAAGTTACTCAAAAATCCGAACGTATGGCGGACTTAATCCGAACATTATGACCTCTATTTCTCCTATGATATCTTAAGTTAAATTATATATACGTATATCTAACTTGAAATTCTCCTTTATTAGTCTTAGATAATTCGGTTACAATAACTTTAGAGTCTACAAAAGGTCAGTGAAATATAACCGCCAATCATGTCACCAATTTTATATCTGTGTTTGTTTATTATGTTTACGTTTTTGTATGTTATTTCTGGTGCGGTGTATTAAAGAGTTATTATTAAACAAAATCGTATCTCTCAATCGTACTCTCGATTGTAGGAGTAGGCCCGTGCCCTGCAGTGGAACGTATATGGGCTGATACAGATACAGATACAGATTAAACAAAATAAATAACTTACTTTTAATTCAAATAGAGTTGCATAAATTAAATATCACTAACTAGCATTAAAAATACTATGTTATAATTTACTGAATCTTTTTTTTCTTTTGCTAGTTATTTATAAAATTTTATTCATCTTATTATTGTTATTTTATATTGTTGTACTGCAATGTATGGCGAGACGAGCGTGCCATTCGTAAACAATATGACCGTTCATGGACATTAGCAAAACCAAACAACACCATGAATTACACAGAAATATTTGGCATTCCAATGCGCTCGCTATCCTGAGACATGGGATGTTAAGTCTTATTATGTTCAGTAGTTACTTTTGCTACAATGTTATTTCAGATCGGAACACAAACGTGCATTTACACTGCTGTTTGGCGGAAGAAATAGACATTGTTGAGACACCTACCTCCCACCTCTTAATCACATGTCTTATCATTTTACGGCCGGGTGCTGACAGGCATGGGTACATCACCAACTGTATTTGGAGAGAACCTTTTAGACCACCACGCTGATATAAAACAGTTGGAAGTCCACAATTTTTTAAATTCTTGTGCAATAATGGGCAAGCTAGTTTCCTTGCTATATATTTTCTTCCCTGTAACATCAAAACCACAGTGCAAGCACTTGCTATTCAAAAGTAAACCTTACGACAACGTTATAAAATACATATCATCATGAATATAGGTAGGTATTTTTTACGGTACCGTTTCTATTATTAAGTATCCTTTATATTATAAATTATTACATTATTATATTACAACAAATTGACACTTCCTTGTGTTTTAAAAGCATATTGGCCAAGAGAAGGAAATTGTGTTTCAGCGATCTAGCCTTTGCTGTTGATTTCATTAATATTCCATTCGGTAGTCATGATAGTATCGCAAATGAAACAGTAAGACAACTGAAAATATTGAACACATTTTAATTCATAAAGTTATCAAATTTCTACAATACTAATTATTTTATCTGGAATTACTTTCCATCTGCTATGGCACGCTCGTCTTGCCATTCCTTGCAAAGGTATATAATAAAAGGCAAAAAGGTATATAATGTTTAATTCAATATTTTGTAGCAGCACTAATATCGATTAAAAAATAACAAAATTAAAATATTATTTTAAAAAATAACAAAAACAAAACGGCATATAACCGTCGAAATTAAATAAAGTATAAAAGGAGAACACCTGACGGCGCCGACGGAACTAATCCAAGTGACAACGGACCCAATGTTGACAGAGTACTCTAAAAGGTAATGTTTTCAACCTCTGAACTGAAACCTCTTTGCTGTGCCAATAGTTGGCGAACCCTGCCTTTTGTATACTGATTCTAGATACGCACTCTAGATACCAATGTGTGATAAATTAACGAATTATAGGTGTTAGAATACTAAGCATGTAACTTAGAGTTTTTATAATATAGAGAGCGCTGATACTTCAAAAACGAAGATAAAAATGGTGGTGCAGGGTTACCTTTTTCTGCCCTCCTATCGGCTGATATTTGACAGGGTGTCCAAAATGTGAGAAATACTTGGAAAAGAAACATAAAAATAAATAGTTTAGGGATAATTAAGTCCACTTAAACTCTTGTTATAAAGGTAATAGTTAAATATACTTTCGGTTAACAAAATAATGTATAGCCATCCGTTGTTAAATCATGAGTTCAATTTTCACTAATATAGGAGCGCTAACGACATTACGAACAAGAAAATATCTACGTTTAAAAAAAGGCAAATGTTTGACAACGCTCGTTCTACATTATAATTAATCTAAGGCATCTAATTAGATTTGTATTAGGGGGTTTCTAGGAAATTTGATAATTAAAGTCACTCATGTCACTATTAAATTAATGTGAATTAAAACGGGTTATCTTTAGGTTACATCACTAAGGTAAGTTCATGTTTCGTTTCCGGGAAAACAATATGCTTGACATGCTGCAAATTATCTTAATTGTTCCATTTTGTTCCACTATTGACTTTATTTTCATTTTAAAAAAGTGCGTGGTGGTGGTTAGGTGGTCGTAAATTAATAATGGTGTATATTGATCTTCTGCCAAACGTTGATCTTTCCCAGCAATTATTCAAAATGGTATACTTGGCAGGAAAATCTCAAACTTTGAAAAGAGCATGTAATTCTATAAAAAAAACGTGTTAAAATCGGCCTAAATAAGCTCAGAATATTTCTTCTACACATTTAATTGTTTTTGTGCTTTTTGCCAACATGCCTAACCGTATTTGGTTCAAAACTACTTTAATTCATTCGCAGTTTACCTAAAGTTACTTAATGAAATCATGCCTTACCTTCTCCACTATGTCAAACATCGCGGAGACTTGTACAAGCAATTCATTTTGAAAGTGAGCCGTTGTGTTGGCTATAAATGCGCAATTTCACACTCCAAACTATAAGAGGAACGTTTTAAATTGAATAATAACGCCTGAGAAGGCCCCACTTAATTTAATTACAGTACAATGTTGTACTGCTTAAAAGGAATTTTAAAAATGATTTGAAAGCCTTCGTGGCGTAGCAGGTTAGACGCCGGCTATGAAACGAGAGGCCGCGGTTTCGATCCCCGCACCTTGACAAATGTTTGATCAATAAGTATTTGTTTCACATATGGTTATTTGTTTAATCGAAAACAGTCTAATTAACTAGACTAGTCAATTCTAATGTCTTCCCCCGCCGTCTTATTTTATTTGAAAATTTGTCCATTGTACCTACCTATAATAACTCTGATTCGCCAAGAAAAATTTGCATAAAATTACAATATCTATACTACTATACAAGTAGATGTAGCTAAATAAATAGAAATTAATTAAATAATTAAAAAAATAGGTTGATGGAGCTTAATAAATAGCAATTAATTTAAAAGAAATACTGTTAGAATTCATTCGTGTCAAGTGGATAGTATTTAGTATTTACAAAGACGTTGAATTTTTAAAAGAGTAGGGCTTAGGATTTTACAATGTATACAGAATATTGAAGTTGACTGTGCAAACTTGGAAACAAAACGTTTAATTAAGATATTTCGCGATGTTCCATCAGGATTTCCAGACTGTAGACTAACCAACATCTGCTGTTTAAGGTTACTGGGAAATATAATTTTTTTTATTGCGTTGTTTGGCGAGACGATTCCAATCGCGTGTTGATAAGTGATGCGACAGCTTATGGACACTACCGAAATAAAACTAAACCATGAAAATTACAAAGCAATGATTGGTCTTTTTTTTTATTTTTTATTGCATTGCATGGCGAGACGAGGCGTGCCGTTCGCCTGATGGTAAGCGATGCGACCGCTCATGAACAGTAGCAAAATCAAACAACACCTTGATTTACAAAGCAATGCTTGGCATTCCACTGCGCTCGCCATCCTGAGACACAAAATGTTAAGTCTCAATATGTCCAGTAGTTACTCTGGCTACAATGTCCTTCAATCCGAAACACAACAGTGCGCTTCCCAACCTGAGACGTAACATATTAAGTTACAAATTGTATTTAGTAGTCCAAGAAATAAATAAAAAATATGTAAAATATCTGTATCTGTATCAGCCCATATACGTCCCACTGCAGGGCACGGGCCTCCTCTACAATCGAAAGTACGATTGAGAGTGGTTAGGCCATATAGTCCACCACGCTGGCCTAATGCGGGTTGGCGCATTAGGCCAGCATTAGGCACAATGTAAAATATATCGATTTAAAAACTAAGGATAGGCCTTTCAGTACATTTGAAATTTCAAAAAGATGACCAAGGAAATAATAAATTAGCTTAATTTAATAATATATATAGATTTAATAGATTTCGTCTAAACTGTATTTTCATTGGTTTTTCTGTCATAATACAATCAAGCATTTAAAAAATTTGCGTTGCGAGCGAGGATTTATTTCAGTAACGCTCCTCTAGAAATCCACCATTTATGTTGGAACACTTTTTTTACCAATAAATAAGAAGAACAATTTATTGATTCATAAAAGTACATTGCTTATTTCCACTAGAAACACAGTACAATATTTAAAATTTAACTTTTGTCGTTCTCCGCCCTCTCCATATATTTATGTCAATGGCATTATATTTTCAGTTTCCCCTACAAAGTGCAATGTAGCGGCACTAACCATCAATTTGTCCAATCGCCAGTGATTTAGTTTCGCAAGTAAAACTTCCTTATCAACGCTCCGCGGTTTCACACTAGAGTTGCCTCAACAAGTTAGATATTTCTACCTGATTTAGCTCGAAACTGTTCGCCATTTTATACTGAATGTTTAAAGCTTTGAATGTTTTGTATGAATTATTAATAAATTATGTGGTGATTTAGAGATACAAGAAATATATCTACTAGATCTACTTTGGATAGATTTACGCTTTCTCTAATAAAAAATGAACAAATACACAATACATATTTTTATGTTTAATAGTCATTGCAATCGATACCGAGCTTGCCATTTGCCTGATGATAAGCAATACGACCGCTCTTGGACAGTCAAAAGGCCAAACAACACCATAAATTACAAAGCAATGTACGGCATTCCACTGCTTTCACTATACTGAGGCAAAAGATGTTAAAATGTCCAAAGAGAGTAGTTACTCTGGCTACAATGTCTTTCAATCCGAAACACAACAGTGCATTTACACTGCTGTTTGACGGGAGAAACAGATATTGCGGTGATACTACCCAGGCGGCCTCTCACCTGTGAGAGAACTACCACTAGTAAAAGATTAAACTTCCTATTTCCTCATAGCATCTCTACTAGTCCCTAGGTTTAATACAAACTTATTTACTCAACCAAGTACTAAAGCAAAAAAAAATAAACCCCGGTCCACCTGAAATATAAATCTGCGACACACATGACGTTGATCGCGTATTAGCACGTGTACGTAATACCTCAGTCCCGAGGGAACAGCCTAAGATGAAGGATTTGTGGCTCACAAAAATACGACGGTCAGCCGGATTAAATGATTATGGCGTTTTGTTGGCGGTATAGGGTTGGGTGATACAATTGATAGATGCCGGTAATATAGATTTGTAGTATAGAGTATTAGGTTTGGTAAGTAGTTGTTGAAAATAAGGATATTTTCGTGTATTGAATTATATAGGTGAGTGATATACTCGCCGTTCATGTTGATGCCGAATCCTTTCCATCGCAAGAGCTTGAAGGCGTTTTCCAGCGCGGCAGTGAACAGTTTCGGAGATATGACATCTCCCTGTCTCACGCCTCTCTGTAGTGGAATAGCCTTCGTACTCTGATCTTGTACTCGGACCGACATGGTGGCGTTGTTGTATATACACTTCAACACTTCGACATAGCCCACCGGATTAGCAAGTTGAAGTGGCAATGGGCAGGGCACATAGCGCGGAGATCTGATGACCGATGGGGTCGGAAAGTGCTCGAATGGAGGCCGCGTAGCGGAAAGCGCAGCGTAGGACGTCCACCCACAAGATGGTCCGACGACCTGGTAAAGGTCGTGGGACGTCGCTGGATGCAGGCTGCCTCCAACAGGTCTCTGTGGAAATCATTGGGGGAGGCCTATGTTCAGCAGTGGACTTCCTTTGGCTGATGGATGGATGAATTATATAGGTACTCTTCGGTGGTGTAGTATTACGGTACGGTTACAAAGCTGAGGTAAGGCTAAGGACTCGAATCCTGGGTCGGGCAAAGTCATATTGGAGTTTTCTATTAATTAACATCCCGGAGTGAGAAATTTGGGCTCGATATGGTGATAAGCTCCCCCTATCGCAACGACGAAACTTACAAGGTGAAATGTGGGTGTCCTGGCACCTTTGCCTAACCCCTTCTTGGAAATAAAGGCGTAATTTCGACACACTCGTAGAACAAGGTAACATGTGATAAAAACACGAAACCTCTTTTTTTGTATATTATTATCTAGAAAAACATTCTTTATCGACACAGCTGAAAAAAATATATATATTATGAATACTTTCGGAGATCTTCGATTGAACAATGTAGTATTTGAATATTATTTCTAGCGACAACGCCATTATTGCATGTACGTACTTGTCACCGACACGCCGCGAGCATGTCCGCGTTGGCAAATCCCTGCGCAACGTTAGTTCCTTAATTGTTCAATGGATGACGCACGCGCTGAGTTAAAATTCGACGCGTTCGCGTATTTAACATAAATAATATTTATTAAATGTTTGTTTAGTGAAATACTAATTAATAATATAATTAATTATGTCAAGATCGAAACAAATACTAAAACTAGTGTTAAATAATGAAGATAAATGCAACAAGCCAACGGACGACTCTGGTGTTTTTGAAAATTTACATCAAAATACGAATAAGAACTGTGAGTATTTATTTTATACTATATCTCTGTTGTTATTTTAGTTATAAAAATGTTTACAATATTATGTTTAGTCGTCAATGTTAGATTTATTTACGTATATATGTAATTACACGACGTATAATTAGATACGGCATTGTATTATGGAATTTTAAATAATATTTGAATCTTAGTATTGAGTAATAAATTCTACCCTGATGATAACATTTTATGTATTTAGACATTTTAAATGACTTAATAAACGTTGTAAAAATTACCGTCGTATTTGTATTTTGCCACGTTTTTGCTTGAAGTTTCTGTAAATTACTTATGTCGTTGGTTTACATACATCGTTGTACTCCGAGAATTCGATAGTTTTTTTCAGTCGTATTATAACTTACTTCATTGTACTATGTAAAAAAATAATATGATACTTTGTTCAGGATTTTGAAGTGCTGTTTCTATTATTTATATGAGAGTTATGTTATACAAACTAGTGCAGTTTAGTAGTTCAAGTAATTAACTTTAACTTTACATCAATGAATATTTTCTTATGCTGCAGATTCTGATGTTGGTGGAGGTACATCACCTCTACCGCCGGGAGCTGAAACCATCTCTATTCAACTGGCAGATGTCTGGAATGAAGTAATAGCCGATCATAATTTTGAAAACTATGATGTGAACAAGGAAAATGAGTATACTCATCAGTCACCTGTACCTACTCCTTTTAACATAGAACATGAGAATTCTAGCTTTGAAAATACTCCGCTCGTTGTTATTCCAGAATTTGAAGACAGTAGAAATATGTTTACACCCAAAGAATCACCATTAACTATTCCAACGCCAATGCCTTCCCCAATCAATAGACATGGTCAGTGCAATGATTTATTTTGTGCAATGCACGATAGTTGGTTTAACTCGGTACCATCTCCCAGTACAAGTATTATTTCTAGTAGTTTATCTGAATCAGATTCCAGTCCTTTAGCATCTCCAACTCGGAAAAAACGCAAAAAATGTAAAGATTCATGGTCAGATGTGAGAAGGAAATGTTTGACTAATCTCGGCAAAAAATATATCTCAAAGAGAGGAAAGGTAGTAGATGAAAAAATTATGGGCGAACCGTGTACGTGCCGTTATAAATGTAGAGACAAAGTTAATCAAAACCAAAGATTAGATTTTTTTCATCGATATTGGAGCCTTGGTAGCAAAGAAAAGCAATGGGCATTTATTATAAAATATACACGTAAGCAAAAAAAATTTCGATGTCTAAATCAGGATCATCCAAATAGGCGCCAATTTACTTACAAATATTGTTTACCCATTCTTTCTGATTCAAACTCTGATAAAACTACAGTTGATGTTTGCAAAAAACATGTTCCTCAAAACGCTAGCTATTGGTGAAAGGGTAATACAAACAGCTCACAACAAATATGATGGTGTCTCTGATGTGGAGATAGATAAAAGGGGTCGACATTCCAATCATAAAGTTATTATCAATGCCGAGATGGAACAAAGTGTCTGTGATCATGTCCATTCATTTGTCCCAATAGAATCACATTATATACGACAAAGATCAAGTAAGCTCTATTTAGATGGTAATCTTAGCATTTCACGTATGTTTAAGTTATATAAAGAATGGGTTGATGTCTCAAAATACAATAATATCGCGAAAACTGAGCGTCAATACAGGGACATAGTTTGCAAGAACTTTAATTTAGGCTTTTTTATTCCGAAGAAAGATCAATGCGACGAATGTCACGTGTACCGAAATAAGAATAATCCCACGGAAGAAGAAAGCACATCATATAGAAAACACATTTTGAATAAAAAAACTGCTCGTAAATTAAAGAATGAGGATAAAAATGCAGCAGTTAATTCCACTGGCAAAATAATTACAGCTGTATTTGATTTTGAAAAAGTGCTTTCTTGTCCTCAGGGTCAAATCAGTGTGTTTTACTATAAGCGAAAATTGTCAGTATTTAACTTTACTGTTTATGATATGTGCAATAAACAGGCTACTTGCTATTTATGGGATGAGACTGTGTCCAAGCGGGGTTCGAATGAAGTAAGCAGTTGTTTATTAGATTTTATTAAACAAAAAGCCGAACAAGGCGTCGAAGAATTTAGATTTTGGTCTGATAATTGCGGGGGCCAAAATCGAAACAGAATTGTTTATAATTTTTACTTGTATGCCGCTGCAAAGTTTAATGTTTCAATTTTTCATAAATTCCTTGAAAAAGGGCATACACAGAATGAGGGCGACAGTGTCCATGCCCTTATTGAGCGTGTAGCTAAAACTAAGATTATATATACCCCAGACGAGTGGCGCACCCTTGTAAGATGGGCCAAAACAGATTCGAATCCTTATTTGGTAAAAAATATGCAACAACAAGACTTTTATGATTTTAAGTCTAAGATTAATAATAAGATTTGGTCGAAAAATACCAGTAATGAAAAAATTTCTTGGAACAAAATAAAAGAAGTGCATGTTGATAAAAATGATCCTAATAAATTGTTTTATAAATATGACTTAACTGAAACTAACTATTATTGCCTGATTATTCGTAACTCCACTAGAAGTTCACATTCTTTGCCAACTTTAAATAACATTCATAGTTCATTATTAAAAATTTCAAAGAGCAAATACGAAGACCTTATGCATTTGTGTAATGCAGGCGTTATTGTTTCTGAGCACGTACATTTTTATAAATCATTACCATTTGAAAACACTTTGTGCCCTGTTAATGAAAATATTGATTCAGAAATTAATGATTGAAAATGGTGCATTTTGCTTTTTTCTGTATTTTTTTTTATATTAAAGATTTGTTGGACGTAATTTCGATTCCACTAAAATATTATGTTCCTAATATTATAAGTAATCATTTTTTTTTATTTCTGCAATTTGTTAAACTTTTATAGATTTTCTATATTTTCTATAAATCTGTGATTCATAATATTGTGATCTCTTTTTGTGATTTTTGTGATAATTAATAATTAGTTAGAAGTTAAAGGGGTGATACCCTTAAAACTACATTACAATTATAATAGATATAACAAAGTAAAAAATATTTATGTCTACTGTGCTATTTAAGTCTAAGTAGAAGTCTCAGTACCAATAATTAATGTAACTGAAGCACTTAAAATGACAATTTATAACTGATTAATTAGTAATAATATATTTAAAACTGTAACTTTTTTTTTGATATTATGTAACTACTTAATTTGGAAATTAAAGACTGTTGATTATTAAGTGTGGTTATTTATTACTTATTTTTCCTAAAATAAAAATAAACATACAACATGATTTTTATTTTGGTATTCCGGAGAATAAATTGGTTTGTTCACATAGGTAAGCATTATTTTCATAGAACAATGTTGTAAGATCACAAGCAGCGTTCATATGTGCGGAGAACAACATGGAATGTTCCCATAAAATGCCTATTTTTTTAAATAATCCTTAAATTTTCTTTATATTTATTTATAATAATGCTTGGAAATGTAGTATAAACCTTTGGTAAGTTATATTTAACTGGTACTTATAGGAAAAAAATAAATCGACAAAAAGTGTTTCTAAAACTTTAAACAGCTCTCCTGTAAAGTAGACATTTTGCAGATACAACTTTGTTCTATGACAGTGTCGATTTGAAATATGTATTAATTATCCCTTTGAGCTCGTACTAATAGGCATGTTTTACATATTTTTGGTCTAGATTAAGTTATCCAAAAGTCCTAGGACGAACAACAATTAATACTTGTTGATTAACCAAAAACGAATACCAACAGTATTCGTTTTTCTTTTGGTATTAGTTCCCGTTAGACTGCATAAGTTCACTTTGTTTTTACGAAATACATTATATTGTTAAACATAAGTAAACCACAAAAAGTACATAGCAAATATTTTTTTAATCCATATCAATCGTAGCTCAACTACCAAATAAATGATTGTGTGCTTTGATAATTGCTAGAATTGAACCTCCTAAGACTTGTTCATTTGATTGGCACCGTCGCAATCTGAGCGTCGTCGAGGCAAACTATTTCCTCCAGTTAGCCTACTGTATTAGTTATTATCTCCCATGATTAATATAGCGGTGGCATTTCGATACAATCAATCGATTCGCCTAACAGAGTTCCTACTGCAATTCAATTGACATTTAAAGACAATTGTGGAATCCCAAGCATTGCTTTGTAATACAAGGCGTTGTTTGATTTTGCCACTGTTCATGAGCGGTCGTATCGCTTACCATCAGGCGAACGGCTTTACACTATTAAAAAGAACTAAATAGAATGCAAGTAGTGTCCGGAATTAGCATCATCTTTTAAATTATGATTTAAAGATTTACTTGATAAGGCCACGTGGAGGCAACGGGAGAAGCTACTTAATAAAAGATAAATGGAGTCCCTAGATGCATGCCGCTTTGATCTTCCAACAAAATACTAAAATCATTAAGAATGGACTGTTTTTAACAGTATACCTTAATGTCGATTTATGGTCCCTTGGACTGACGGATTAACACAATGATAAGCAACAACACCTGAATACAATTATAGACCTGTAAATTAAATACGAAATAAAATATATTTTAGAATTTACTAAGCAGCAAACTGAACAACGTTCATCGCACCAGACATCTCGAATTATCACCGCAACCTGAACATAAGAACTCTCGCCAATAACCTGGATTTCACTTAATGAAATTTAAAACTCGAGGGGAGTGCTGGAGTGTTATCGCGAACACAGATCTCATTTTGTTTCGAGAGGCCACACAAAAGGTTTTTGAGATTTTCTCCACGGGCAAATAAAAATTTTGTTGGCACTCCAACACCTTGCTTTGGTTACTGAATAAGGAAATTGATTCCTTATTTTGCGTGCGTTTTGTTTTCTTTTCGCAATGAATGTCGTGACGAGCATGTCGTTCGCCTGATGGTAAGCGATATGACAGCTCACGGATAGTAACAAAACCAAACAGCACCTTGAATTACCAAGCAATGCTTGGTATTACACTGCGCTGGCTAGATAAGTTAAATCTCAATATGTCCAGTAGTTCAAACCAAAACACTACAGTGCATTTACACTACTGTTTGGCTGGAGAAATAGACATTGGGTTTCATCATGAGTGATACCTTTCTTTTTGTAATATTTTATGAGTTATGTGTCTTCGTTGAGTGAGTTATATGTTTCCTTTTAGTTTTTAGTATATTTTTTAGAGAATACCATGCGTCTTGGTGATAAATTGGATTATAAAGTTTTAACACAAATATACATGTACATATACATAACGCATTTTTCCCAAAAGTGTAGTAGTGGAAATAACACATGGATTCACAAGTTTTACTCCGAAAAGAATTAAGAGTCAATGGAATTAGCTGGCAGAATTTCTAGTAATGCCCCTATTTTTAACACGCTTTTACTAGCTTCGCCTGTATGTATGTATGTATGTCTGTATGTATGAAACGAAATCTTCGAAGTCAATTTCCGAGCGCTTGAAAACGGCGGATTAACTTGAAATTTTCAATACTTATCCGAGAAACTGGCTTTTTTTTTTTTTTATTGCATTGAATGGCGAGACGAGCAAGCCGTTCGCCTGATGGTAAGCGATACGACCGCTCATAAACAGTAGCAATATTCCACTGCGCTCGCCATCCTGAGACATAAGATGTTAAGTCTCAATATGTCCAGTAGTTGCTCTGGCTACAATGTCCTTCAATCCGAAACACAACAGTGCATTTACGCAGTGTTGTTTCACGGGAGAAATAGACATTGCGGTGGTACCTACCCAGATGACCTTCTCACATATGAGAGACCTACCACCAGTTAAAGTGGCTATCCTACTTTCTGCTAATATTATAAAGGCGAAGGTTTGTGTGTTTGTTACTTCTTCACGCTCAAACGGCTAGACCAATTTTGATGAAATTTGGTATAGAGGTAGCTGATATCTTAGATTAACACATACACTACTTTTCATCCCGGAAAATTTGGTGATCCTGTGTGATGAGCAAGGAATTCTAGTAAATGTATTTACTTCTCTTTCAAACTAAAAGGGATGAAATGAAATAAGAGGACATAATTGCATGCCTTGAGTCATGACATTCAGTAAGTAGTATAATACACGGCAATCACGTATAGTTCAAATTTAAAACAGTGCGCGAAATAATGTGAATGACTTGAACTGGACTCAAAAAGTACCAGCACCCGGGCGAAGCCGCGTCAGACCGCTAGGTGATAATTCTGGCTAATAGGGACCTAAGTGATAAGCAGAAAAGGGGTGAATGGTGTTTTACATATAGCCTGTTAAGTATAAAAATAATAATATATAATAAAGTAGTCATACAATTTTAACTAGATATTTCATAAAGTTCATTTTATCGAGTGGCGTTTGAAATTTGGTTCTCGTTGTTTGCAAAGTAATGTTGAATATTAACCAAGAGATTATTTTGTACACAAAATTTAATACTTTGCTGTAAAAGAGTTTGTTCGATAGGGAAATTATTTATATTCCTATTTATATAATCGTTTTAAACATATAAGAATAAATGGAATGTATCTGAAGTCACTCTTGGTGACCTGACGAGGAATAGAGATCATGAACACTGTAAGGGGGAAGGGTAAATCTTGTGTAGAATATGGGCAAAAGACTATTTAGTGCTTACGCAAGGTGGAAGGAAGGAAGGCTGCTTACCTTGGATAAATATCCAGCACATGATAAAGGGTATAAAAAAAAGTATTCTCCGGGTATAAAAGTGTATCAATGCTGAAGAGAAGAAATATATCATATATCATAAAGAACATAGATGTTATTCGCACAGGTAAATAATACCTGAATAAAAAGAAATAAAACCGATTTATTTGTCAGACTTAGAAAAAAAATTAATATATACATGTATAACTAACTACCTACTATAAGTTCACATACATATTTTAACGATATACAATAATTATATTAAAATAAAACGAAGCACATATATATTAATCTATGATACTTTAACTCAGCCTCGGATTACGAATAACTTTAGCCTCAGTCAAACAGCATAATTTATACCGGTGTCTTGATTAAAATCGTCAAAGTTGTATCATTTTCTGTGGGCAGGTGGGCATTTGGTTAGTATGGCGCACGGCACAATACGATTTATTGATATTAAAATTTTAATAAGCCGCCCTTCTGTATTAATCTTCGGGATTGTACATTTATCTCTTTATGAATCGATGCTTGATAGGACGACGGTGATACATGTTCAAAATTATGGGCTACTTTTGTATATTACTTTTTCTAAATTTAAACTTACTGTACTGTATCAGCCCATATACGTCCCACTGCAGGGCACGGGCCTCCTCTACAATCGACAGTACGATTGAGAGTGGTTAGGCCATATAGTCCACCACGCTGGCCTAGTGCGGTTTGGCGGACTTACATACCATAGTTTTTTTTTTTATAAATCGCTATGGTATGCAGGTTTCCTCTCGATGTTTTCCTTCACCGTTTTAGTGCGTGGTGATTGACTATCAATACACACATGACTCCGAAAAGTCAGAGGTGTGCCCTGGGATTCGAACCCGCGACCACCGTGACCATGTTGGCAGTCGCGTCTAGTCCGACCGACCGAGTTACCAACAGGCCACCACGCACTTGTATTTGTATATTACTTGTTCTACATTTTAACGTATTCTATATACAAATAGGCTTCTAATTAATTTCATACTTATGTGGGGTTTGCGGAATATAATTTTAGGCATTCTTATACTCAATGGAGAACGCCCATTCAAAGTATCGGTTAAAAATAACGTTAATCCCGATACCGACACTGCTCAAAATTTACTCCAGCATTTATGGCTTTTCCTTAAATGTTTTCCTGATTTATCCCGAGCAACAGATTTTTATAAAATAAAGTAATTATCATCCCATTTTATATTTTTCTCACGTAGCCGAAGACAAAAAATACATATTTTTTATTGGACTTCAAGTTCATTTCTCCATTACTCCCGGCCTGGGTCACAAAAATGTTTATTTTTTTGAAAATATATAATTTTACGTATAAAAAAATTGTTTTATAGTAATCTTTGCACTGATACTAGATTCTATAGTAAAATGATCATACTCCATTCAAGTCAAGCAAGAAATATTATATATAGTATACCACTTACAGTCTTTGCTGGGGTATTGAAAAAGGAGTTGAATAACTTTTATTTTGCATAAAATAAAACTGGTATTTGAATTCTAACGAACTTATTCATAGACAATTTCCAAACCAACTAGTAATCGGAAGTCTTGTCCCGAATTCAGTTTGGGCGAAGAAGAAAAACATTTGACTTAGAAATAGGTTTAAAAATGTCCCTGAATACAGCCGTCAGACATTCAGTATTGCCTACTTCTCACATCCTAACTAATGCCTTGGAGGAGACAATTTGTCCTGAATTCAGTAATTGAAACTATTCCAAATCTCATTTAGTGCTTACAACAAATCTTCAACAGAGTAAAACTATTTTTGGAATTTATTGATACAATTTTTATTTGCGTTTGTAATGAAAATACTGAAAAAATACTGGTGGTAGGTCTCTCATATGTGAGAGGCCATCTGGGTAGGTACCACCGCAATGTCTATTTCTCCCGTGAAACAACACTGCTTAAATGCACTGTTGTGTTTCGGATTGAAGGACATTGTAGCCAAAGCAACTACTGGACATATTGAGACTTAACATCTTATGTCTCAGGATGGCGAGCGCAGTGGAATATTGCTACTGTTCATGAGCGGTTGTATCGCTTACCATCAGGCGAACGGCTTGCTCGTCACGCCATTCAAAGCAATAAAAAAAAAAAAAAAAAAACACGTTTTTAAGCCCTTAAAGTAGTATGTGACTGTTGAAATAAAAAAAATGAAAAAAATTATTGGATCCATAAAATGTCATACATTATTAAGATTTAGTTACTTTTTTCACTACAATCCGGTTCACAAGGCTGTTTTCGCCAGAGACGAACGCGTAAGAAACTCTAGCGTTGCTCTTTTCAAGACAAGTTGACAATATAGTGACTATACAGGAGTCGTAGCTTATTTGAATTCAGAGTTGTTCATTTAGTAATGTATTATAAAATCTAATGGTTTCTTAGATTTACGCGAATGTTGAAATAAAAATAATAATCTATGAATGTTGGATGTATAAAATTTATAATTAGTGTTTTTTTTTAATTTAACAGTATAATCGATGTTTTCGCGTTTTTTTTTATTGCAGTGAATGGCGAGACGAGCATGCCGTTCTCCTGATGGTAAGCGATACGACCGCTCATGAAGTGAAGCAAAACAAACAACACCTTGAATTACAAAGCAATGCTTGGCATTCCACTGCGCTCGCCATCCTGAGACATAAGATGTTAAGTCTCATTATGTCTAGTCTCATTCAGTCTACTCTGGCTACAATGTCCTTCAATCCGAAACACAACAGCGCATTTAAACTGCTGTTTGACGGGAGAAATAGACATTGCGGTGGTACCCACCCAGGCAGCCTCTCACATATGAGAGACCTACCACCAGTATTAAGATTTAATCTATGAACTCAATTTTGATCATTTTCGTCACAATGTCGTACCACATCCTATATAAATTCAAAGAGTGAATTTTTCATTATCGTGTCAGGCCAGCCGTGATGTAGGTCTGTACATTGTTATTCAAATGTAAGAAAGACAGATGGTACGTTTTGAAAAACATCTATAATAGAAGGATCACGCTGTGGATACGTTAATTTCGACATGTTTCGTATGATGAAAGCCTAAATTATTATTTATAATTAGAAAATATTGATGATTAATAATAAATCAGGAATTCGATTTCTATATGACATTAGGATAATTAGAAAAAAAAACGGTGCAAGGATAGAACAAAAAATAATAATAATAATAACACCAACAGTTACAAAGACTGAACCCATATTAAGATCAGGTAATACTGTCCATGATCTTAAATCATATTCTTTATAAAAATAACCATAAAAATACATTACACAATTTTAAACATCTGTGCATTGAATACAAGTACATGTCCACATAAATCAAAGGTTTAGCATTTCATTCGGTGTTATCACGGCGACGTCATAACTCACGGGAGCACATTCAATCTATCCTTGCCGCGGCATTCCGATTGACTGACGATTGACGCCGTTTGTAAACGCTAAATGCCAGTGATTGTGCAGTTTTATACCATGTAAAATGATATAAGGTAGATAGATTTAGATTTTTAACCTTGACCTTTCCTTTTTAGGGTTTAAAATGAATTGACGTCTTATTATTGTCTCGGTATTAATGGTGAAGTGACGGTGTCCGTTAAAAACTATACTTTTGAGGAAATCTCCTTAAAAAAAATGGTTGCCTGTAAAGTCGGTTTTACGGGCGAAGATTTTACGTGACAACGTCTTTTTCTCGGTAGAATATTTATTGATATGAATATAATTAAATTGCACAATAGGAACAAGGAATTGAATGAAAATAAGAATTGCACAAATTTTAACTATAGAAATATATTTTGTTTACTAAAACATTGTACATGTAATGACGAATCTAAGCACTCCATATTTTCACTACAGACACAGCTGACGATACTTTAACCACACGTGTGAACTTGTATTGTGACGCTTTCTTGTTTTTCCAACGCCAAGAACGTTCGAGAAAGACAAAGACAGAGACACAAGCATGCGCCGATTCAATGCGCCTAATTCTCTAGTGCTGCGCGCGCACCGTTACGTTACCGGGCGTTACACTTTTTCATAAGTGACTCCCAGCCGCAACCTAATTTAAGACGTTGTCACGTCAATAAGAAAAATCGTATTTTGCCTGCTCTCGATTGTCGAGCTCGTCAAGACGATTCCTCTGACTCCAAACACGGGGGGTTTACTTTAAGAAATGACGGAGTTATGCCTGGACAAATATTTTAGGGGAGAGAGGGAGGAATTTGGGGATTTGGTTGGGGCCAATCTGTAGAGCTCACCGAGCCGGTTCCAAAGATACCAAACTCGGTGGGTCTACGATCTATATTGGCCGAGATAGGATTGGGGGGGGGTGAGGTAAATTTTCGGGGTGGGGGTAAGGGAGGGGGGGGGGGAAGGAAGGTTTCGTGGGGAGGCTAACTTAAATTAATTTTTTGGAGGTAAAATATTTTTTTTGGGGGGGTAATTTTTTGCGTAATTTGGGATTTCTGGCGGGGTCAATTTGTAGCCCTCACCAAGACGGTTCCGAGGATACCAAACTCGGTGGGTCTACGACCTATGTTGGCCGAGATAGGATTGGGGGGGGTGAGGTAAATTTTCGGGGTGGGGGTAGGGGAGGGGGGGGGGTGGGGGTTAGGTTTCGTGGGGAGGCTAATAGGCACTATTTCGGAATAAGGGTGGGGGAAGGCAGGGGGGGGGCTATGGGACAATTTTGGAAAAAGTGGGTGAAACTGAAAAATAATTCTCTAGTGCTGCGCGCGCACCGTTACGTTACCGGGCGTTACACTTTTCATAAGTGACTCCCAGCCGCAACCTAATTTAAGACGTTGTCACGTCAAAATATTTGAATATTTAATTTGTTGATGGCGATAGCGATCGCCATACATAATTACAGAAAACCGGTAATGTCATTATACCGGGAGTACAGAAAAATTGAGCACTTGTTAAGTTGGATACAAGGGTATAATATAAATATGATAATGAAGAAGTAATATTTAGAAAATATCTATCCGTTTTGGAGTGATGACCATTTGAAGTTTTAAGTGTTATCACCACTTTTTCGCATAAAACCAATTGGCTAAAGAATAAAATTATGACATAGACGTATTTTTTTCATTTAGTCGTTAATTTAATGGTTATCGAAATATACCAGAAAATTATTTTTAACAGCAACAAAACTTTCATAGGCTTTGCCTTAACACTTTTTACATAATTTAGGCGATGTTACGAACTCTCAGAACTTTGGCGTAATATGTTAAGGGGAAGCATGTGTATTGTTCATTTTTGATTTTAATAATAATAATAAATAACACCCAACAGTCCATATACATAGTCCTGACTCCACACTAAGATCTAGTCTTAGTAATAAAACTCAGCGCCGGATCTAGGAATTTTTCGAGGCGGGGCAAAAACTGAAAATGCCGCCCCCACCTGCCTATATTTTTATCTTAATCATCATCATAATTTTTAGCAACCATGTCACAGGCCTTCGGGAAAGAACGCTATTTTACCACCAGGTTAAGCATTTTTTACACGGTTTATATTAGCATCCCTTGTATGTAGCTTCACTTTTGAGGATTAACGTTACTCGCGTCTGTAGGCTTTAACTCTAGTTTCCCTATAAGTGACCTCTTGGTGGTGCCAAATGAGTGATACAGTTCGTGGTGGTAGGACTTAAGTGTCCACCCGGGTAGCGACCACCGTCCACGGGGCGTAAAGACCGTGACCCCCTACGGGACCGGTTTCCGGGATCAGCCCGTGTTATTCCGGTTTTTCGATGGGTTTGACTCTGGAAATGAGGTTGTACTGTGTGGGTATTTTCGGTAACTGTCGAAGGGAAGAGTGTTGACCTACCGGTCAGGGAGACTCGTAGAAACGGCTGTCCGCTGGCCGCCCGCGGTACAGTACAAGGGGCCTATCGTGGCTAATCACTACGAGAGACTGCCTCACCATGCCGCGCATAAGCTTAGGTGGGTCCGTCGGCGTCGTGCCGATTGGTGACCGGATGTCGGATCCCGGCGGCTCATCCCATGAGAGTACGGGGGCCCTTCCATCCGGCGGATCAATCCACCACCTGCCGACCCTTTCGTGCCGGTGCCCATTCGGTCTTCTTAATGTCCTGACTTAGGCTCATCGATGCCTCTTCATCAAACCCATCCCCTCAATATTATGACAGTGCAATTAAACAGAGCAGGTCCTTTAGCGGTGCATAGCCCCATTACCGCGTTCACTTTGACTCCATACGAACCTCGATGCAGTCCACCATGATCTCGAGACAGCCCGGCCTGCTTTGCTCTTCTTGACGGAGACGCAGATTCGTTTGTTTTTCGTCCGGCCAAAAATTCCTACCTGCTGTACCCCGGTTATTCGCTTAAAGAAAACTTTTCTGATACGTAGTTAACATACAAATGTTCGGTCGGACATCTACTGTCACCGTTTGCGCTGCATAGAGGACCCTTCCTTCTCCGCTCTGTGGATGCACTTAGATCTAGGTTCCTTGAGCCGCATCTACGTGTGCCTTTACAGGTCTCACAATGGGGAAGATGAGGCGACTCGGCTGTTCAGGTGTCTTAGCCAGGTGGCTGATGACGCGCGGTCGCAGTTCCCGTCGGTCGACATGGGAGTTTTGGTTATATTTCAATGCACATCACGAACTATGGCTGGGCTCCTCCAAGACTGATCATGCTGGTTCCTCTGGCCTCTGGGCAATTTCGATCAATGTCTGTTTGGGTCGTCAGTACCTTTGGCTCTACCTCCACGTCCCGTGCAGGTTAATCGGAGGGTCTGGCATTACTCGTCGGCAGATTGAAATGGTGTGTAAGATTATTTCTCATCCATCCATTGGAAGCAGCACTGCTATGAGGGTAAAGAACCCTCAGCGAGTGCCAACGCTATTGCTGACGAGATCAGGCTTGGAATGGAATACTAGATTCCTTCCTCTGAGATCGCCAGTAAAGGCCGTGGACGCTCCTGGTTCAATCGTGCATGTGATGATGCTGTCGATGACAAACAGGCGGCGTATCGCGCTTAGATCAGGGGTCGCGCCATCAAGGATGCCAATATTATTTCCCTCAAAGAAGCCTACAACCGAGCCACCAAGACCTGCAAGAAGGCCTACGTTAGAGCAGATCCCCAGCGCGTTAGCAGGATTGGACGTGCGTTGGCCAATCACCCAACTAGCAGTCGTGCTTTTTGGAGTTTGGCCAGGGCCGTTTATTCTAACTTCTGCCGTCCAGCGTTGCCACCGCTGAGGTATCCGAAACGGTCGCTGGCTCACAAGCCGCAAGAGAGGGCCGCTTTACTGGCAAATCTCTTTTTTGGCTCATTCCCGCCTCGAGAACCGTGGTTTCCAGACGCTGCATACACTTTCTGATTGCGGTTTCTCAATAGCGGATATCCGCATTAGGCGGTGTGATGTGCGGCGTGAGCTATGGTCTTTCGATGAGCGAAACGCCAGTGGCCCGGATGGAATACCGGCGGTGGTTTTAAGAGATTGAGCAACCGAGTTGTCTCCTGCACTGACTTCCCTCTACCGAGCGTCCTACCGCGCACGAGTTGTGCCTGAATCTTGGAAGGAGGGTTCACAAGGGCTCGGTTCTACCGCCCATGTCATTAATTCTCCATATCAATCATGTTGTCGCTAGGCAACATTTATTGCTATGCAGATGACAGAGCCGTTCTTGGGCGATACCACTATGGGCCTCTGGGTTGCCGGGTGACACTGTGAGGGTATACGAAAATCTTGTCATTGAGCTCAAATGGGTCTCCAGGAATATGATTAAGTACAATGCCAAGAAAACCCAGGTGTGTGCGTTCACGTGCAAAAAATACCCGTTCTCTCCCTTACTAATTTTTCAGAGTGCTCCCCTCTCAATGCAGAATGACCTGACTATCCTTAGTGAGGGTATACGCTGTGTATATCTATCTTAATCCAAGGAATCACATCGAGGGCGTTATATCTGCCACAGCACTTAAGCTTAGATTCCTGAATCGGGTGCGTCAGTTTTTCACATCCGGTCAATTTTATCGCTTGTTTAAAGCACAGGTCCGGCCGGGTATGGAATATTGCTCGGACCTCTAGGATGGATCCGCTCAGTACCTGCTCGATGCCTTGGATGGATTGCAATGGCGGGGCATCCACATTATGAATACTGTAGACGTTACGAGCAACTTAGAGTCGCTACAGTTTCTCTTTCTTTTCTCCGTAGTAGAAATTTAATGTTGTAATACACCTTGATTTGTTTAGATACAAATCCAAATTGTCTTGAATTCCAAAAAATTAATAGTATGCTTTGTTTTTTAATTATTAGCTAAAAGTGGTTGAAATAAAGGATAATTTCATAGCTGAGTAGAAGATGGGAAGGATCCAAGAGAATGTTGTATGTTGATTTTTGGCGGTATAACGTTGGTTTGCTTTTACAACCATATTATCATAATATAAACGTAGACGAAGTCGCGGACAAACCCCTATACCTAATAAAATATGTTTCTTATCAACAAAACTAACTAGTAAACACAAATTGAATATTTGAAACAAAACGTAGTTGTTGAGATCGATGAAGAAGTTTCCAAATTTAGCTTCTCTCTATCTCTCTATCTCTCTATCTCTTTTTCACACGCCCCTATCGCACATACATCAATATTTGCGCGCCGCGAAAAAATAAGTTCTGCAGTGCCCGTGTAACGTTACGTACGTTATTGGACAGTTGTGTAGTTGTCTCCCAAGATTCAATATGCCGCCCCCTGAACTTGCCGCCCGGGGCACAGACCCCGTCTTGCCCCCCCCCCCCCCTAGATCCGGGCCTGATAAAACTATTATTTACAGATTTTATCGCGGATTTGGTTTAATTTTTACATTTTTGACTTCCGACGTTTCAACTACTTTACAGCTTTCGTGGTCACGGGGCGGACTGAGGTAGTAGTCATCTTATTTTACAATTATTAAATTAAAAAGTTTATTTAAATAGTTAGTCTGTATTTGCGATCCGATCTACGCAGAAGGAGCTCACAGTGTCTTGAGGTCTGGCAGTTGGTCTTTTGGGTTCCGATTTAATTAAATGTAGTATTGGATCCCATGCTTGTGCAAGCTTCAAGCCATCTTCTCTATTGAAATTTGGATGTTTTTTAATTTCAATAGCCTCGCGAAACATCCTGGGCAGGAAACGGTGTTCTTTAGCGAGGACTTGGGGCTGGTCAAAGCGGAGGTAATGCTCGGAGCCTTTTTCTATATGTTCAGCAACTGCAGACTTCGTTGAGCGTCGATGTTTGACGTCAGCTATATGTTTTTTACGCCTCGGGTCCCTATGCTTCGTTTTGTTTGACCTATGTTGGAGAGGCCACAGTCGCAATCTATTTTGTATACGCCCGGTTCTTGCAAAGGTATATGACACTTGACAGGTGGTAGAAATTTGCAAGAACCGGGCGTATACAAAGCTGCTAGACTGTGGAATTACCAGTCTCAGTGTGGCGGGCAAAGTCCTTGCTCATATTTAAACTCAATTATTCAATTATATTTCGTTTAAATTCTTTCTACGGAATGTAAAATTACTAGTTGCTACGATTCTGTAGCTGGATTAACCGCGTAGCAAACTCGCGATGTGCTACGAACAGCAGCGTAGCATCCAACGCGTAGTAGAGTGATTAATAATGTGTGTGCTACGTCGTAGCAATCACTTATAACAAAGAAATTGATGGTAGTAGATTATTTTATATCTTCATTCAAAGCAGTGTTGTGATTGTAGTACATACAGATTAAGATACAGAAGGTAATGGAATGCGCTAATAAATAGGGGTTATAAGTAGATTTCAAATTATCTTTCCTTATGATTTTGACAGGTTAAGCAAACCATAGCAAACTGATAATGATTATGTATGATGTATGATCAGTGTTTCTTGCTTTTCAATTCCAAAATACCTTTTTTCTATGCTACTTATAACTGAGCGACGATTATATTAAATGTCAATTTATAAGTCAGTGAAAAAGTAATTTTTAAATTATGTTCTGTCTTACGATAATTAAAGTACGGTGCGTTGGTTAACACCGTAATACGATGCAGGAAGGGGTAAGTATGTAAACTTCTATAATATGAATATGAGTTTACGTTCTTACTCACACCAATATTACAGTGTTATCCCAACGCGTATTATGGACAATTAACAAAACATATTTAAAAAAAGAAACAGGAAAAAATAGTTTCTATATCAAGACAATATATTTTTCTTCATTTTTTACAATATACCCTAAAAATATATTAAAACTAAAATTACGCCACATCCACGCGCAGCCGAATTTATTAACACCGGCCAAACCCGCCTTATTACGTAGAAAAAATATTTCGCCGCAAAATTATAGTATCGCTAGTGTGAAAGTATTCAGCATTATGGTAATTAATGACATTACTTCGTTCACCACGCGGCACTAATGCCTCATACGACGCAGATTACTCGTCTCGGTATGACTAATAAATATCATATATATATTATTCAAAGTCGGGTGTAAGAATATCATAAATAAATACAAATAGACTAGCTTGGCGGCGTAGTTTTATTTCTGTATTCTGTATTATTATAACAACGGTGACACGGGTTTGAATTCAAGGTTGGGAAAAGTTATATTACGCCCGAATACTGAAACGCCATTTAAATAATAAGTTGCTCTTAACAGCGCACGGCCCACTTAGCCAGTACATTTAATCGGGATTAACGTAGTTAAGCGCAACTTATATTTAAAATGCGTTCCAGTATTTGGGCGTTAGACTTTTTTATTAATTATCGGACTGGAGTTAGGATTTTGTGCTCGATATGGTGATAAGCTCTATCATATCGTGGTTACATACAAAACCAAACCTGGGTGTCCTGGTAACGCCTCTGCCCGCCTATTCTGGAAAAAAAGCGTGATGTACTTGTATGGATGTATATAAAAATTTTACAATCCAATTTGTCACCGTGAATGTGTGTTACATTCACGACTTTATAAAAAAATATTTAAATTTACTGATTACAAATTATTAATGAACTGCTCTGATTTACAGCCGCTGCCAATAAACAATACCAATCCAAAATTTGCTGTTTGAGATTGACAGCTCAATCTTTTTTCTGATACTATATTGCCAATAATCAATCTCAGTAGTGAAAAAACTATGGCAACATGGTAAATGACAAATCGAAAAGTAGAAAACAATCCAGATTGACTTCTATCTAATTTTTTCGATTAATTATTGGCATCGACCGTTAAACCAACTTGTAACTTTTATAATAATAAATTCATTGTAAACTGATTTTGAAAAGAGCAACACTAGAGTTTCTTGCCCGTTCTTCTCTAGTAAAAACCGCTTTCCGAACCGGGTGGTAGAACAAAAAATACTGAATCTAAATTACATTGAACGTTTTAATGGATTCAATAAACTATTTAAGGTTTCATAAGCAACAAAGAAAAAATAATTTTAAAATTAAAAACTTACACAAAAATAAACTACTACACCTAGTAATCCAACCTAAATACCTTCAGTTACTTATAAAAATTACCGAAAAACATCCATGTCTAGTATTTTACAACATTCTCATCTTACCTCTACTTGATATTCATAAGGCGAAACTTTGCTAATCCAATATTGGTGCAAGCAGCTCCAGTAATATTTGTAATAGGTAAAGTTATTTTTTCTGTTTGAACACGTTCGAATTACTCAAGACGAGTCAACAACTCGGTTGTTTGGTAACATGTCAATCGAGAAGAGGTGTTTAACTTTGACTAATTTACTTTTGGTACTTTTGGAAGTTTTTACTGGTGGTAGGTCTCTTGTATGTAAGAGGCCACCTGCGTTGGCATCACCGTAATGTCTATTTCTCTCGGTAAACATCAGTATAAATGCACTGTTGTGTTTCTATTTGAAGAGTATTGTAGCTAGAGTAACTACTGGATATATTGAGACTTAACATCTTTTGTCTCAGGATAGCGAGCGTAGTGTACTGCCAAGCATTGCTTTGTAATTGAAGGTGTTGTTTGGTTTTCATACTGTTCATGAGCGGTCGTATCGCTTACCATCATGCGAACGGCTAGCACGTCTCGCCATTCATTGCAATAATAAAAAAAAAGTTTTCATGGCAAGAATGATTAGAACATACATATTATATATATGTATGTATAGTTATTCGGGAGTGTTTTTACTGGCAAGAATGAATAGACAAACATATAATTTTTCTTAGCATTAGGTTGACCTTTGCTTAATTAGATTTTTTTCCATTATCGTCACTATTATTAGCTCATAGCACTGCTGCTCATAAGCCTCTTTAATAAATCATAAATGTATTTGATTTATTTATGCATGTTATATTTATTTGAACGATGATCTAAATTCCAAAGGCAATTTGTGAATACCATATACAGTGTAATTTGAGCTGAAGTTTATATATTTTCCATTGAAAATATAAGTTATTTGACCTACAACAAGGCAACTAGTGGGTGTCCTGAGTCCTGGCTGCACTTCTGCCTATACCTTCTGGGAATCAGGCGTGAGTTTGTGGAACATATTAAAAACCTAAAATCATCCTGCTTTAAGAGTGAATTATGCAATGGTTCATTAATTGCACGCTTTAATTAAAATTCTAAAAAAATAAATCACTTTATTTTTTTATATAAATATACAACCACAGCTGCATCTAATTACTTCATAATCACATCGGCATAACAAAACAGTTAATTGCCAACACGAGATAAATGTTTAGAGTGAACGCCCAATAAACTTCTCATTTAATACGGACGTCCAGGTTGGGAATAAGTTCGTTACCCGGCGAGATTGCAGCGGACGGCGGCCAGCCCCATTAGAATTAAAATAAAAACAATTTTGTTACTCGCAAATGGTTGAAACATTCCCGTGTTAATGAGGCGCCTGAGGTGGCGTGCAATTTGTTTAGCATCCTGCAGAAGTGTATACGAAGAGTGGTAAAAAAATGCTGAAGGTACAGATTTTTTTCTTTGCAAATGTTACAATATATACATAAACTCACGCCTTTTTCCATAAGGAGTAGGCAGAGCAACCAGGATACCCACATTTCGCCTAGTATGTGCCGCTCATGTGATAGGGGGTGAGCCTATCGCCATATCGGGCACAAATTCCTGACTCCAGGCTGATAATGAATAGAAAAATCCAATATCACTTTGCCCGACACTTGCACTTTGCACTCGAATGATGTATAAAAAAAAGGATAAAAAAATAAATACACCCAACATTCACATACATAGTCCTGATCCCATCTAAAGATCTATTAAGTCTTGTGTCGTGGGTATCAGAAACGAGAGACTTTTCGGATAAACACCCAGACCCGAGACAAATACTTTTGGGCCTCACAAACATTTGTCTCGGTGTGGGGACCAAACCTGCGGTCTCTCGTTTCAAATGCGCCACGGAAGCTGTCGATGTAATTTAAGTAATGAATAATTCGTATTTTTAAAGGTTGCTTCAAAATGTTACTTTAATAACTTACTCTCAAAGTCAACAGTATATCTACGCCCACAAATACTTATGTATAAACATACGTGGGAAATATTAATTACCACTTTCCAAAGATTTCCTTCGGCACGTGAAATAACATTTGCAGTGAAAACAAAAAGTTCCCTTCTTTGTACAAATTCGTAATGTTTTTACACGATTTCAGTTTGATTTTGTAAACCATATGTTATTATCAAGTTACGGTTTGTTGAATCTTAACATACTTTAGGATAATATTTTAATCGTAATTTTCGTATACCATGAACCATAATAATATTCGCCAACCCGCACTAGGCCAGCGTGGTGGACTTTATGGCCTAACCACTCTCAATCGTACTCTCGATTGTAGAGGAGGCCCGTGCCCTGCAGTGGGACGTATATGGGCTGATACGACGATACGAGAATAATATTTTATTATTTTTTGGAACCTTCAACATATTATGTTTCTTTCCCAATAGTTATGCTAATAGCAACGAGGAACCCACGTTTCGCCTTTGTTTCATCCCATGATAAGAGGCGAGTCTATTGCCATATCGGACACATACCTATATTTCTGACTCCGGGCTGATAATAAATAGAAAAGACTCAGGATTTAAACCCGAGACTTTGTAACTGAACCGTAGTACAACTACGCCATCGAGGCAATCATTAGCTTTGTAATCACGGGAGTGTATTGTATATAAACATGAATGAAATATGTAATTTAAATTAAAACAAGAGATGAATGACTCATTAAAATTTTTATTTTACCAAAAGTTAATAAGATATGTACTTAATGAGCGTTCAAAGAAAGCGCTTCCTATTATTTTGTTTCTGGCGACGTTATGACGTTATATCCTCTACTCACAAACCCTATTTCCTTTCCCCCGCTGATGATGGGCAGCAGCGTCGTCAGCGCGAGTCCCCTCCTGCGCTCGCCAACCCGCCTGCCAAGCGTGGCGAGTATTGGCAAATACCCCTCAATGGCGACACAAAAATTGACCAGGCCCCCAGTCCCCGGCAGCCCCACTATTCCTGGCGATGGTAGCAGCCATGGTTACGGTGGGGCAGGGGGTGCTAAGAATCCCCGGGTTGGCCCCGGCTACCACCCCCGACGACGACTGGCCCTGGTAACACACAACATACGCACTTTGAGGACAGACGAGAAGATTGTCGAACTGGAAGAAGAATTGAGCGGGTTACACTGGGATATTCTGGGGTTATCGGAAGTCCGAAGAATCGGGGAGGATACGATAACCCTGAAGTCTGGTAACCTGCTCTTCTACCGGGGGGACGACCAACAGTCCCGAGGAGGTGTCGGATTTCTCGTCCACAGGTCTCTCATCAACAACATCGTATCCATCGAAAGTGTGTCGAGCAGGGTAGTATACCTTATACTCAGAATATCCAAAAGATATTCGTTGAAGGTCATACAGGTATACGCGCCGACCTCGACACACCCAGATGAAGAAGTAGAGGAGATGTATGAGGACATTAGTCGGGCCATACATACTTCCAAAACCTACTTCAATGTTGTTATGGGGGACTTCAACGCAAAGTTGGGCAAGAGAAGCGATGCAGAGTTGAAAGTGGGGCAATTTGGACATGGGCAACGGAACCTCAGGGGTCAGAGGCTGGCCGACTTTCTGGAAAAAGAGGGACTCTTCGCGATGAACTCTTTTTTCCAGAAGCCGCCTCACAGGAAATGGACCTGGTTGAGTCCTGACGGTTCTACGAGAAATGAGATAGATTTCATCTTGACGACGAATAGAAGGATGTTCAGTGATGTCTCTGTGATCAACAGGGTGAAAACCGGTAGTGATCACCGAATGGTTAGGGGCACATTGAATATCAACGTCCAATTAGAAAGGCGCCGCTTGATGAAGTCTACGCTCCGACCTACTCGCGCCCATATCCAAAACCCCGAGAGCTTTCAACTCGAGTTGACAAATCGCTTTGATTGTCTAAAAGAAAACCTTGCAGTGGACGAGTTAAACAGCGGTTTGGTAGAAGCTGTCCATACGGTGGGATCTAAGTATTTTAGACCTCGCCGTAGAGATAGACCACAAAAACTCTCGATCCACACTCTTGACCTCATGGCCGAACGTCGATCTTTGACGCTGCAGTCTTCCGTTGACGCCGAAGCATATCGGCGGCTCAATAGACGGATCTGGAAGTCCTTGCGACACGATGTCCGTGCTCACAATACTGTGAGCATTGAGGAGACAATTGAGCGGAACGGAGGCTCCAAAGTGTTTGCAAGAGACTTGTCTATTGGGCAAAGCCAGTTGTCTAGGCTGAAGACGGAAGACGGCCGCGTGGTATCGACGAGGGCAGAGGTATTAAGGGAGATCGGGAGGTTCTACGGACAGCTTTACACCTCGGTTGCCAAACCTACTGTTAGCTCGGCCAAAGACCCGAGAGCCGAGTTAATCCGACACTTTAGCGATGATATCCCGGACATCAGCCTGTTTGAGATTGAGATGGCCCTCAAACAACTTAAAAACAACAAGGCGCCGGGTGAGGACGGAATCACTTCAGAGCTTCTGAAAGCGGGCGGAACGCCGGTACTGAAAGTCCTTCAGAGGCTCTTCAATTCCGTTCTCCTCGAGGGCTCAACGCCGGAGGCATGGAGCAGGAGCGTGGTGGTACTGTTCTTCAAAAAAGGTGATAACACTTTGCTGAAGAACTACAGGCCCATCTCGCTCCTGAGCCATGTCTATAAGTTGTTTTCAAGGGTCATCACAAATCGTCTCGAAGGCAGGTTTGATGACTTCCAGCCTCCCGAACAAGCCGGTTTCCGAAAAGGCTTTAGTACCATAGACCATATTCATACGCTATGGCAGGTTATACAAAAAACCGAGGAGTATAACTTGCCGCTTTGTTTAGCGTTTGTGGACTATGAGAAAGCCTTTGATTCGATCGAGACCTGGGCTGTGCTACAGTCTCTTCAGCGGTGCCACATAGACTATCGGTACATCGAAGTGTTGAGGTGTATATACAACAACGCCACCATGTCGGTCCGAGTACAGGATCAGAGCACGAAGGCTATTCCACTACAGAGAGGCGTGAGACAGGGAGATGTCATATCTCCGAAACTGTTCACTGCCGCGCTGGAAAATGCCTTCAAGCTCTTGCAGTGGAAAGGATTCGGCATCAACATCAACGGCGAGTATATTACTCACCTTCGATTTGCCGACGATATTGTAGTCTTGGCAGAATCGCTGGAAGACCTTAGCACTATGCTCGAAGACCTTAATCGAGTTTCCCAACAGGTGGGTCTTAAAATGAACATGGATAAAACGAAGATCATGTCGAATATCCATGTTGTGCCCACCCCCATTGGAGTTGGGGGCTCGACTCTCGAAGTTGTAGACGAATATGTCTATTTAGGACAAGTGGTCCGGTTAGGCAGGTCCAACTTCGAGAGAGAGGTCAATCGTCGAATCCAACTCGGTTGGGCAGCGTTCGGGAAACTTCGCGACGTCTTCTCGTCCAAAATACCTCAGTGCCTAAAATCGAAAGTCTTCGATAGTTGTGTGTTACCAGTGATGACATACGGCACCGAGACGTGGCCTCTCACTGTGGGCCTCATTAAAAGGCTCAAAGTCACTCAACGAGCCATGGAGCGGGCTATGCTCGGTGTTTCCCTACGAGATCGAATCAGAAATGAGGAGATCCGTAGGAGAACCAAGGTTACCGACATAGCCCATAGGATTGGCAAGTTGAAGTGGCAGTGGGCCGGGCACATAGCTCGTAGAACCGATGGCCGTTGGGGCCGAAAGGTTCTCGAGTGGAGGCCACGTACAGGCAAGCGAAGTGTTGGACGCCCGCCTACAAGGTGGACGGACGATCTGACTAAGGTCGCAGGAAATCGCTGGATGCAGGCCGCTTCCAACAGGTCATTGTGGAGATCATTGGGGGAGGCCTATGTTCAGCAGTGGACTTCCTGTGGCTGATATGATGACGTTATGCTAAACATTTTATTATAGGGAAAGAATTTTCACTGGCATATACAGCACTACAATGTGACAAAAAAAAATAGATACTAAGGAACAAAAATATTAACACCCAAATTAAGACTCAAATATATGAATTACAAAACTAACTTATTTCTTTTTCTGCTTAACAATTGTTCCTTTTTGATGTAGATTAAAAGCGTCTTAATACTAATTAAATAAAGGTCAAAAATAACAAAATTACAATTAAATGTTGGGTTGAGAGTAAATAAAATATTAAAACTTAGTCTGTCCTCCACTCTATTGGTTGAACGAAGAGCACTTGTCAGGAATCGGATGTCTTATTGTTTGACTTGGTTTGCTTGAGTTAATCTCACAACTAGTACAAATTATTGAATTGAGCGGGGATGATACTGAACCCAGGATACTTCATTTAAAGCTTAAATATTGCCAACATTCTGAAGACTTTATATTGTATCAGCCCATATATGTACGTCCTATTGTAGGGTACAAGCCATTCTACAATTGAGAGTGGTTAGGCGATATAGTCCATCACGCTGGCCTGCGGGCTGGCGAACTTTATCGTCGAATTTTGTTATTGCTAGGAATGGGAAGACGAGCATGCCGTACGCCTGGTACCTCATGAACAGTGGCAAAACCAAACAACACCTTGAATTACAAAGCAATAGCATTCCACAGCGTTCGCCATCCTGAGATATAAGATATGAAGCTCAATATGTCCAGTTGTTACTCTGTTACTACAACGTCCTTCAATCCGAAACACGACAGGGCATTTACACGGCTTAGAGTACTTTTAACCTGACCCATACTTATCACATCCAGCCTTCATACACCTCGTACACATTCGGTAATAGTCACGTTGGCTTAAATATTCTATAGAAATATAAAATACGTTTAATTGAAACAAACCAATAGCAATGCATCACAAGATTGGAGATCGTTGGAGCGAAGTCTTGCGCAGCGCGCGCCGGTGCACTCGAACTAAATGATTGTTACGTTCCACATCGATTATATTTCTTAACAAGCTGCTCTGCTGAATTAACTTTTGCATTTGTATTTCGAATCGATGGCTATTGGAAACTTGGGTAAATGGTAATTGGGTTATCAAAATGTTTTTGAAAGTAGATTTACGTTGACAGCCTTCTTGGCGCAGTTGGTTAGATGTATAGCTGCGAAACGTGAGGCCACGGGTTCGATCCACGCTCAGACAAATATTTGTGTGATCCACAAGTATTTTTTCGCCTCTGGGTGTTTGTGAGACCGAAAAGTCTCTCGTAATTTCTTATACCCACGATACAAGACTAGATCTTAGTGTGTGGTCAGGACTATCTATGTATGTGACTATTGGGTCTAGGCTTTTATTAATATCATCTAATATATAAAATTCTTCTGTCACGGGGTGCGTAATCGAACTCCTCCGAAACGGCTTGACCGATTCTCATGAAATTTTGTGAGCATATTGAGTAGGTCTGAGAATCGGCCAACATCTATTTTTCATCCCCCTAAATGTTAGGGGTAGTCCACCCCTAAATATTTTTTTTATTTTTTAGACAAAATTTTTAATTTCTATTTTTTTATGATACAACATACAAAAATACATACAATCCTCAATTTTCACCCTTCTACGATCAACCCTTATTTTTTAATAGCCATTTTAGTAATTTAATCATTTTTCCTCTCCGGTCGAAAACTGATCAATCGTCATTTAATTAGTTATCCCCGCCAGATGTCTACAGGTGATTATCAATTTTGAGTGTATTTTGCACGATTAGTTAATCAAGTGATTTTCATAACCTCAAAAGTACTCAACACGTGGCACGAGCTTTCACCAACAACGGCTTTTGTGTTGTAAGTATACTTTTTTTAATTAATATCGAAAATGTTGCTGGAAACGGTCAAAAGATTCGGTAGAATTTATTTTTTATTAAAATTGGGCAAACTTTTTTTTTGTATTCATTTTTTTTACCTTTTCTAAACATAAAAAATCGAAACCACTGAAGTTATGTCTATGAAATTTTATATTTTAACTCTTTATTACTAACAAAATGTAATGGCGTGCAATATTTTTTTGGAAAAACAGCATTTTGGTGCTGAAATAAGAGAAGGAATATTGGATGGACAATAAAAACGCTAAAGTTTTTAATGTCAAAAATTCATAAAGGCAATCTTTATATGTTTATGTATATGGATGCATATGGAGAGAAGGGACATAAAGTAAAATAGGTACCGGAGAGGGGTGGGATAGCTGACAGATTTGTTAGGACGAAATGTAAATGCACGTTATAAAACGGGATGGATAATAAAGAGAAGACACGGGATGGATTGGGAAGAGACTGAACAGGCGGTGAACGGGATTGAGCCAGTCAGTAGGATAGCTACGTCAAGTTTAGGTATACAAGAGTTTATACGAAAAACAACATGTATTTGGTGTGGAGTGGAATCAAGAAATATATGCACCCAGGCGAAGCTGGGTCGGGCCGCTAGTTTTATTATAAAATTAGAATAAGGCTTTAGTTTTTCTACTGAAGTTGGATTTAGGTAATATAATTGTTTTATTGATAATTGTTTGTGGTTGCTCTATATCAAATGTAGTAATATTTAAACATAATATTATTTGAGAGGAAGAAATTTAAATGGCGATGACCTTGAACAATTATTTCAAAAAGGAATAATTATATACTGTTACGTGCTATGCAGGTATTCTCTGTTCTCATAGGTAATTATAAATTAAGCAGGTATCACAATTGGAAAATTTTAAATACAATAAGAAAGTTTGAATGAAGGCATATGACCAGTTGTGATTCACAAGATAGTCCAGTTTACAGTTTTCAAAGCGCATGTAATAAATTTTGCGCTTCTAATTTTACGTACCTAATTACTTAAAGCCGTACCTTACCGAGCGAGACAATAAAAGGAACGTGTACAGTAAAGAACACAGTTAGTTCACTTAGTAATGGAGTGCATAAAGTTGATTGTCGCCAGTTTACAGCTGCGTTGACAACTGTTTTACTGTCTGGCTAATTGCTGAGTTCACTTAACGCTGTTGACGCGAATGCAGCCTGTTTATGTCTATTGTGGCGTGGTGGTGTGTAGGTATGTCATTGTACACTGGTTTTATTAAATTAATATTTCAACATAAACTGCCTGCCTCTGCCAGTTTTATTAAGGTATTTTGCAAAGCTGTGGTCTCGTGTTCGAATTCCAAGTCGGGCAAAGTGTTATTGGATTTTTCTGCTTATTTTCAGCTCAGTCAGAAATTTGTGCCTGATATGGCGATAGGCTCGCCCCCTGGCACATTGTGGGACGAAAAATACAAGGTGAAAACGTGGTTGTGTCTAGTTGCAACTCTGTCTAGTATTCTGGAAAAAAATGCGTGAGTTTATGAATGTACATATGTAACATAAACTATGCCATGCGTTCAGAGGTAGACTTCTTCCGATAAGAGAGACACAAAGAAAGAGCACTTACTGTGTACCAAATACTATTTTTTATTAAAATGAATAGCGAGATGAACTTTCCATTCGCCTAATGGTAAGCGATACGGCCGCTTATGGGCAGTAGAAAAACCAAATGCAATAAATTAAGGAGCAAGGCTTGGCATTCCACTGCGCTCTTTATCCTGAGACATAGGATGTTAAGTCTTAATCAAGTCGTAACTCTGGCTACAATATCCTTCAAACCCGAGTATAACAGTGCGTTTACACTGCTGTTTGGTGAGAGAAATAGACATTGCGGTAGTACCTACCTAGGTGGTGGTGGTACATATGAGAGATCTAACACCAGTAATGAAGACTTAATAAAATCTGTAATTTTATTATGGGAATGCGTTTCTTTATAGACCAAGAGCCTGTGGCCGCCATATTTTCGTCATTTTATAAGAGTTGAAAGTTTGTCTGCGCCTTCTAACATAGGCATCACAGGATCAATTATTATGAAGTTCCGATTATGGTTGCTTTGGACGTTATCAGCTTCAATGTGTCTGGTAAGATGAAAGAACATCAAAAGCGTCTGATTACCAAGGAAATGTATGGTTACCTTAATAACGTATATAAAATTCGGCTTTTATACTGTAAAGCTGACAAAATTACTTGCTATTTAATATTACAATATCTTCAAAATGATAACAACATGTAACTTCACAATAGCTGATCGTGTGATGCCTATGTGAGAGGCACGCGCAGACAAACTTTCAGCTTGTACAAATGACGAAAGTCTGGCGGCCACGGGCTCTTGATCTATTATAAATACATTCGATAGTCCTAAATACAAAATTAGATACGACTCTTATTTCAAAGGTAATAGAAACTATGAGATACTTTCTAGTATTACGGCACGTAGATCAAAAACAAATATTTGGAGGACCCACAAAAAAAAAGTGTGGATATTGGACACGCGGCTTCTATACAGGGTATATCAAGACTGCTACCGAAAACGAAGCCGGGTGGTAGTTTAAGCGACTTCAGACACAATGCAACAGAAAAAGTTTCAAAAAAAAGCGCCAATTTTTTTTTTGTTATTTTTTTCCTATGGCTATATTTGGGTGGTAAATACATTTTTTCCTAAAATAATAGTGTATACCCTTTTATTTATAAATAATCTAAGGTATAAAAGAGTTTAAATTATAATTTTAGCAAAAACAATGGATTTACCACCCCAAAATGACAATATTTAAAAAATCATAAAAAATAATTGTCGCGTTTCTATGCGAAATTTTTAATTGCATTGTGTTAGTAGCCATTAAAACTACCACCCGGCTTCGTTTTCGGTAGCAGTCTTGAGATACCCTGTATTTAAGTATCTCAGCCAGAGAGGCTGTATTTATGATATCAGATACATTTGACTTTTTACATGAAAATAGTAATATTATTTTATTTTTGTTATACTTTTTTTAAGTGTGGAATTCGAATACCAGGCCGCTCTTTTTAACTGACTGTGCAACGGACTTCCGTTGATAACCTTATCAATATCTATAATATTACATTTGTCTTTTTCACACACACATGGTTATTTTATTTCATTTATCATCGAAATTTTTTGTTAATATTTTTTAGCTGACCAACAAGGATTTCACCTACAAAATATTGTACTTATAAAAGCACAGGCTTAAGCTGTGTATTGTCTATCAGTATACCATTACATAGATAAGCCGTCATATTTTGGCGTAACGTTATTAGTAATGCTAAAAACTTGTGAACTAATCTGATATTGACATTAGCCGATTAATGTAATACGAATATAATGATAATGCTTTGTACTTATCACTCCATTAGTCTGAAGTGCCGTTTATTACCTGCACACTTCAGTCTAGATTATAAGGGCGTAAAACAAACGCTTTAAATGTGAAGTGTTACCGTGATATTGCTAGAAAAAATAAGGTTTTTGCATGGATACGTTGTCTCGTATACGCTTTATAATATTTTGTCAAGAGGTTTCTTGGATTTTGTAGGAAAGCATAAGAGAGCGTTTTCCGGAGACTTCTCGAATTTTCCGAGGTAGGAGGGTTAATTATTTTATTTTCAAATATTTTGTACCTGGATCTGTGGCCTCTACATAGGGGTTAGCCAAATAGTCCACCACGCTGACCTAGTGCGGGTTGGCGGACTTAACATAGTATATATGTAAATTCTTACGAATCGCTATAGTATGCAGGTTTCCTTACGATGTTTTTTTCACTTCTTTAATGCGTGATGATTGAGTATTATGAATACACACAAAAGTGCTTGTTGGTCTGTTATTAGCAGACCAGACGCGGCTGCCAAAATGTAGGTGGTCGCGGGTTTAAACATTTTGTGTATTTTTTATAAATATTGGATTATTTAAAAATTAAATATAGTTAAATAACAATGCATTCTAATATTATAAAGCATTGCATTGAAAAATTGAAAGAGGCTCTGAAACTAAAGGACGATTTGAAAAATTCTTTCACAATTAGAAACCAATCATAGCTTATAGAAATTTTTCAGAAAAGATAATTAATGAAGACCAGTAAAATATGTTTCTTTTGGAGCGGTGTTACTTAATTATTCGTTTATTGGCCATATAGTCAATTAAATAGCTCTTATGACAAAAGATACACAAATTACTTAATCTATATTTACAAAATATGTGTTAAAGTATAATTTATTTGAAATTCTATTAGTATTTAAATATAATATTTATAAGTACTTTATGTTTATTCTCCTACATATTAACACTTAACTTTAGAAGACTAACATGTAGTTATGATTTTTATTTAAACCAATTTTTCCACTGTTTTTGTCATCTCAATTGACTTATCAAATACACCATATCATAGTACGTTGGCAATACTCTATATGCTAATCCATTTGATAAAGTAATCACATCAAAGGTCGAAATATTACGCCATTGCTTCCAATCGATATCATACGAATGTTTTGTGATTTGGTTCGTTATGTGTACAGTTTTAAATATACAGGGTATCTCAAGACTGCTACCGAAAACGAAGCCGGGTGGTAGTTTTAGTGACTTCAGACACATTGCAACAGAAAATGTTGAAAAAAAAGCGACGATTTTTTTTTATTTTTTTCCTATGGTCATATTTGGATGGTAAATTCATTATTTTCCTAATATAATAGTGTATACTCTTTTATTTATAAGGACTCTAAGGTATAAAAGAGTTTAAATTATTATTTTAGCAAAATCTACGGATTTACCACCCAAACATTACGATATTTAAAAAATCATAAAAAAAATGAAAAATTTTAGTTGCATTGTGTTTGTACTCACTAAAACTACCACCCGGCTTCGTTTTCGGTAGCAGTCTTGATATACCCAGTATATTTATATGGTAAAAACAAAGATTTTTCTTGATGCTAGTGCTTAGTACTTTGTCTACTCTTAGTAGATAAGGTTAGACTCTTGTTTATTGTATTATTGGCGACAACTTACCAGATTTTCAAATACATTTCACGTAACTGGCATTGCCTAGTGTGAGAGGTCTTACAGTATTTAATTCAAGCGGTTCTTTAAAACATTTAATATTTTTATAGTTATTATTTAGCAACTTGCAATTTAATGAACTTGTAAACAAATTCAGATGATAAATTTTATTATTATTCTTAGATCTTTAAACTTCGCTTCATATTAATCCTCAAAAAGTAATAATTTTCAATTTGCCCCAATAATAGTACCTGAACACGGGGTATAGATACATATAAATTACAACCAATATTTAGCGGTTAAAGAAAGTTGAAATAAATAATCCCAACAGTCACATACATAGTCCTGACCCCACACTAAGATCTTGTGTCGTGGGTATCAGAAACTACTACTTTATTTTATTAAATACCTTTACGTTTTAAATAAATAGAGCGACTTGGCTAGCAGCGGTATGTATACATTTACGATACATTGTGTTTGCTGTTTTCATGCGATGGCCAAGTCGATCTATTTATTTAAAACGTACGTTTAATATTGATATGATAATAACTTACGTAATAACTTAAGACAGAAGGTCCCTTAAGCAACTACATAAGGGACTACATAAATTACCCGACATGGATCTCACAACTTTTTACGGTAGAAAAACTGAGCTGCGAGACTTGGATTTTTTTACAGGATGTTTTTGATGGGATATTTTAGTACGGCAACTATCATTATCCACAAATATTTCCTTGATATTCAGAGACTGTTTCAACGGTTCTTTCATAATAGCAAAATAACTGAAATTCTTATTTCTAAATAATTGTTTTTTATACAGGGTATATCAAGACTGCTACCGAAAATGAAGCCGGGTGGTAGTTTAAGCGACTTCAGACACAATGCAACAGAAAAAGTTGCAAAAAAAAGCGACAATTTTTTTTTGTTATTTTTTTCCTATGGCCATATTTGGGTGGTAAATACATTTTTTCCTAAAATAATAGTGTATACCCTTTTATTTATAAATACTCTAAGGTATAAAAGAGTTTAAATTATTATTTTAGCAAAAACTATGGATTTACCACCCAAAAATGACGATATTTAAAAAATAATAAAAAATAATTGTCGCGTTTCTATGCGAAAATTTTAATTGCATTGTGTTTGTAGCCACTAAAACTACCACCCGGCTTCGTTTTCGGTAGCAGTCTTGAGATACCCGGTATAGTTGTTGAATATTATGCAATGACTCTGGCGACAAATCTTATCAAATAGGGTGACTTGAAACCTGAAGGTAACAGGATGATTCGCCCTAATACTAGATCTCCCAGGGCTACAATTTATTTATTTTTACAACATATTACATTTTATAACGTATGCGAGATTGCAAGGTCTATAAATATTATATTTTTTTAAAATTTGAATTTAAACTCCCGGTTATTCCTGTAGTAATATGCCCATATTAGGTGCCATTATAGGTACCCATATTCCTCTGAGTTTTTTCCCGTCTCATCGCTATATCTATTGCCAAAGTCGAGGACTACTACCAATCTCGATAAATTTATCTTACTTAAAATTAATGTATTGAGTATGGGTTACTATTAAAGTTCACATGCCACCATGTGAACTACACCAATAGAGTAAATAAGTTATACATTTAAAATAATATTGCATATAAATAATAAATAAAAGTCGCATTGGGACTTCGATCAAATATACCGGGTATCTCAAAACTGCTACCGAAAACGAAGCCGGGTGGTAGTTTTAGTGGCTACAAACACAATGCAATTAAAAATTTCGCATAGAAACGCGACAACTATTTTTTATGATTTTTTAAATATCGTCATTTTTGGGTGGTAAATCCATAGTTTTTGCTAAAATAATAATTTAAACTGTCTTATATCTTAGAGTATTTATAAATTAAAGGGTATACACTATTATTTTAGGAAAAAATGTATTTACCACCAAAATATAGCAATAGTAAAAAAATTACAAAAAAAAAAATTGTCGCTTTTTTTTGTGATGCGACAATTTTTTTTTTGTAATTTTTTTCTTATGACCATATTGGGTGGTAAATACATTGTGTCCTAAAATAATAGTGTATACCCTTTTATTTATAAACAATCTAAGGTATAAAAGTGTTTAAATTATTATTTTAGCAAAAACTATGGATTTACCACCCAAAAATGAAGATATTTAAAAAATCATAAAAAATAATTGTCGCGTTTCTTTTCGAAATTTTTGGTTGCATTGTGTTTGTAGTCACTAAAACTACCACCCGGTTTCGTTTTCGGTAGCAGTCTTGAGATACCCGGTATATATGTTTGGTAATAGTTTAAAAAATAATAATTGTCATATTAATTAAATTAAAAATTAAAATATGCTTTATTGTACACCAAGATAACACACAATTTATAGGATAATCTTACATAATTATGTACAATGGGCGGCCTTATCACTAATAGCGATTTCTACCAGGCAACCTATATTTACAAAAAAAAAGTGCGTGGTGGCCTGTTGGTAAACGGACTCGACGCGGCTGCCAACATGTTCACGGTGGTCGCGGGTTCGAATCCCAGGGCACACCTCTGACTTTTCGGAGTCATGTGTGTATTGATAGTCAATCACCACGCACTAAAACGGTGAAGGAAAACATCGTACCTGTATCGGAAACCTGCATACCATAGCGATTCATAAGAATTTCTATGGTATGTAAGTTCGCCAACCCGCACTAGGCCAGCGTGGTAGACTATATGGCCTAACCACTCTCAATCGTATTCTCGATTGTAGAGTAGGCCCGTGCCCTGCTGTGGGACGTATATGGGCTGATACAATACAATACAAAAATATGGCGCGTCATAGCTGCACAAAACAATTTAATGTAACACCATTTTCACCTATGTACCACAATAAAGTATATTGAATTTGAATTTGAAAAATACAAGGTCCGGAACAAAATCACACGCCAAAAATGACCGAGGTTGCTCATACTTATACATTTGAATTTCGAACTACGAGATCTTAAAATCTTCTCGAAAAAGTTTTAAATCCTTTTGACCATACTAAAATCAAATACGACCACACGCTTATTTGTGCTCTTTTTTCTCTTGCCGTTTTTAGGCTGTTACTTATAACCTAGTGTATATTTGATCAAAGCATTAAGCTCTCTTCAAAATTCACCTGTTTTGTTATTTCTATTTTGTCTATACATATTATAATCTGTGTATTGCGTAGTTTATCGAAGTGTGTGTTGGCTTAATATAGCTGATAATACGGGCTTTCGGGCGCGCGGACGGTGTAAAGTGCTTTTATAGGTGGGATTTTTGTGACATTTTATTACGGTAGATTAGTGAGTGGTGAGTGGTGACAGCGCTGTGTAATTGTACCACGCTCATTAAACTTTTTTAAAACTGTGTAGTTTTAGGCAAAGGTAAACGTAGGTGTTGGGCAAAGACTTCAGATGTATTTTAGACTTAAAGAACTGATATCTGCCATTTGAACGTACTTCAGATTAGAAGGTTTCTAAAGATGCTACTTTCTACGAATTACTAAACAAATATATTGTTTTATAATTGCCTATGTATGTATACCATTCCACATTTCAGTGTCTCTTAGATTTCAACTAGGATTTCCTTTATGGGAGTAAAAATTGAAAATTATAAAGTACATTATTATTTTTTTATTCAATCACCTGGAAAACGTTTGTTACATAATATATTTCGTATGAGGTAATTCATTCATCAAAAACTTCAACAAAATAAAATTTAAGTACGTGACAAAGCATTACAAACTGTAATATCCACGTGCTTAAAGTCCTCGAATATTCTTTGCAAAAAATCGCCGACCCGCCGCACCGTCAAGTTTAATACAAGAAGCTAAATGTAATTGGTGGGCGCACATTCGAGTGCCTCTGCAAACTACATCGCGACGCATTATTGCAATTTTCTTTAAAGCTTTCCCTACTGTTTATGTTGCAAACATTACTTTAAACTTTAACATTTATTAAACTTCAGTTTTATATTTTATTTAATATGTCTTTCCTTGATATTATTGAGATAGTTCAACAGCTTCTTTTATAAATACACCGAGTGATTCTCTTACTAAGATTAAAATGTTGTGTTTTTTTTAATGCAATGAATGGCGAGAAAATCATGCCAATCGCTTGGTGGTAAGCGATACGACCTCTCATGGACAGTAGGATAACCAAACAACAACATGAATTAAATAGCAAATCTTGGCATTACTGAGATCGTCGTATTGAGACATAAGATGTTAAGTCTCAATATGTCCATTACTTACTTGTGTCATGGGTATTAGAATATACGAGAAATACTTGTGGACTACTCAAACGGAGAGTTCGGAGTCATGTGTGTATTGATAGTCAATCACCACGCACTAAAACGGTGAAGGAAAACATCGTGAGGAAACCTGCATACCATAGCGATTTATAAGAATTTCTATGGTATGTAAGTCCGCCAACCCGCACTAGGCCAGCGTGGTGGACTATATAGCCTAACCACTCTCAATCGTTCTCTCGATTGTAGAGTAGGCCCGTGCCCTGCAGTGGGACGTATATGGGCTGGTACAGACTCAAACATTTGTCTCGGTGCGGAGTTTGAATCAGCGGCCGCTCTTTTCACAGTTGGCGTCTAACTAACTGCGCCACGGAGGCTGTCTTAACTATGCTTATATGGCGAGCCAAACTACTTAACGAGGAGTTCCATACTTCACAGTCAATCATGTATGGGTTTGGGTTTATAAAAGATTACGTGTTAGGTTAGTAGTAGTAATAAAGGTGTTGGTTAAATTACTACTAAATAATAATGCAGGCCGCTTCCAAAAAGTCGATGTGGAGATCCTTGGGGGAAATGATTACAAAAAGTTTTTTATATGTACATAATTTGAGTGCAATAAGCAAGGGTCGAGCAAAGTGATATTGAATTTTTATATTTATTTGATAATGAAATGGCCAGAGACAAGAATATGTGCCCGATATGGCGATGGGCTCCCTATCTCATCTTGGGATGGAAAATACAACGCGAAACATGGGAGTATATAATAATATATATATATAAGTGTATATATATGTAATATGCGGGTATCGTGGTTGCACCTCTGCCTCCCCCTCTAAGAATAGGCGTGTGTTTAAGCATTTATTATTCGATTACAAAGCTCTTCACCCGTTAGCAGTTAGGCAAGTTTAGTTCAGTTAAACTACAGTTAATCTACTTCGAAGCAATATTTAACTAAAATCATGACTATAGATGAAATGTGTGTTGGCCTGTTGGTACAAGAGCTGTGGCTAAAATGTTCACGGTGGTCGCGGGTTTGAATCCCAGGGCACACCTCTGACTTTTCTGAGTCGTGTGGGGATTGATAGTCAATCACCACGCACTATAACAGTGAAGGAAAACAACGTGAGGAAACTTTTATACCATAGCGATTTGTAAGAATTTATATGGTATGTAAAGTCTGCCAACCCGCACTAGGCCAGCGTGGTGGACTATATGGCGTAACCACTCTCAATCGTACTCTCGATTGCAGAGGAGGCCTGTGTCCTGCAGTGGTACGTATATGGGCTGATAGAGTAGAGTACAGATTAAATGTATTAAAGTACTGAATGAGACGAAAGACACAAAGATGAGTAAATTAAAATCCTTTCAAATAACGTTTGTCCTGAACTCCGGCGGGTATTGGAACCGATGTCACATTTTAAATTGTTTATTACGTAAGGGTCATTTTCCGATCTAAAAACGATACCCTTCTATCGAATAATGAATTGTTCGATGGGAGGATCTTGTTTGTTTTTTCCGTTTTAAGGAGGTCCAGTGGACTGTTTTATGTTCACAGGTATTTTGGAAAGAGATAATTATAGAATTTAAAAAAATAAATTCATTTATTTTAAATAAATGAATAAAGGTAATTTTGTTTTGGTCTGATTTTTGGCCTGTGATTTAGTATACCGGTGTGACAGAAACTACATGACAATTGATCGGAAATAGATAGATATTTCTAGTAAGAGAGAGAAAAAAGAGAGAGAAAGGGATAGAGTACCCTAACAGTTGGTATTGCGAAGCCGGATTGAATATATAGAACCAAATATATACAAACTGGATCTGAAATGCAACATAGTTCCAACATAGGCCTAGTGCGGTTGGCAGACTTTACATACCATAGAAATTCATACAATTCGCTATGATATGCAAGTTTTCTTATAATAATAACTATTATTAATAATAACCATTTTTGTGAATACATAACAATACATTGGAAAATCATTCTCAGATTTGTCGTCGGCTTGTTATTGAAACGGAGAAGCTTAAACTTGCGGAATAAAGTTGTGAGAAGATTTCAAAACGATTGAACCACTTGCAAACGACTTGTGAGTTGGATATCAGCGTCGGTCGAATACCTCGTTAACAGCGCGATCACATTCCCGATGTAAGGAAATTCTTGTTAAATATTTGTTTAACAGTGTTAATTTAGCAGTGTCAAACTTATTACAATATTAAACAACTTAAAAACTACTCAAGATTGTTAAAAAAATGTGTAAAGATTAATTTTGACATTTTAATTAAAATCAACGCTTTTCCGCAATATTTCCTTTTTTAATTATGCAATTTTAATTTAAAAATTAAATTCTAACTTATCTACTGCGCTAAATCCCACACAGTACATGACACATGAATTTTATTCAAAAACCCACACTTTAAAACGTTATTTACACAAGAAACGAAAACACGCCATAGCGAGTAACGTGACCATTGGAATTCGTGCCCAAACAGCCATCCCAAAGCTTTGTTTGTGATGGAAACTTTTTGCGAATGCGGATACCGGTGCAATCACCTGCCTGATCAAATGTAGTTAGCTTTGGATATATTGCGGAAGAATGGTGTAACTCCAAAATATTGAAGTTTGCGAGATATTTTTTTTACTATATCATCATCATATCAGCCACAGGAAGTCCACAGCTGAACATAGGCCTCCCCAAAGGATATCCACAATGACCTGTTGGAAGCTTACTATAAAGCGTCTTATAATGCGATGAACGCCAGTTGCATGCACGAAAAAGCGTGACTCATTGTCACTTTCCGTCTGAGCTGAGCGTCCGAGCAAGGAGCAAGAGATAGAAAGGCACGATTGGCCTAAGCATTAATTTAATCTTTCAATGATATTTTAAGAATTACACAAATAATAAGTCGAAGTTTTTGTAGACATGCATAAACGTATGTGTAAATAATTTGGACTGGAAATATATTCATGATCGATGTAACATAATTTCTAAAATCGTTACTGTAACCGACAATTTATATCTATAAATATTTGAAGTTATTTTTATATAATCGATATATGATTAAACAAAATTGCCTATAATCTTTTTTTACCGATGAAAAGACAGGGTAGTTATTGTAGTGTATTGATAAATTCATACTCATAGCATCTGTCGTCTCGAACTATACACTACGCGAACCAAGGGTGAGTGAGATAGATATAGAAGGAGATAGATCATAGACGTGGAGGACGGAACGGGGTGTGAAGACGTGGTGTATAACAAACGAGCCGATAAATATTAATAATTGTATTCTACTACAATGTTACACATATTAACCGTAAATAGTGACTATTACAGTTATATTTATATTTATTTAAATCACAGTAGGTATTCTTGACAAAAAATAATCGTATGCTCTGGCTGAAAATATTTTGGCGGACACAGGTTTCCGCTTGGTCTTTTATGACGAGGTAAAACGGCCTGGTTACCGGAAATAATTCAACCTGTTAAGATTCGCCTTTATGAGTGTACTTATTGTTGAAATTTTTCCAAATTGCTGGTTTTATTACCTATATTAATACTGTGTACAATCATATATTTTATGGCATTTAATATAAATGGAAAGTTAGAATTGCTATACTTAATAAATTGTAATGAAAATTTAAAAAGTAGTAAATTAAAACCTGTTAATATAATGAGATTTAAAATATATATTTTTCATATATAATTTATAGAATTAACTAGGTATATAGGAAACAAATTTCTTATAAATATTACATTATAGTTGTTCATACAATTATACGCTACTTAACTTTTTTTATTAGTGTTTAGCTTAAAAAATAACAAAACTAACTTACCCAGTTTTGCGTGGCAGGCCGGAGCGTCCAATGTAAACTGGGGCAGAACGGAAATAACACAGAAATGAATTCATACGTTTCAAAATACAATAGTTATCAATCAGAACATCTCATTTATTATACTCGCTCGTTTTTGTTGGATCAAGTTGAGTGGGACAATCTTATGAGAGATTTATATGTTTAGTGACAGGATTTAAATTTTAAACAGGATTTAAATTTTAACTGAAGTCTGGTAACCTGCTCTTCTACCGGGGGGACGACCAACAGTCCCGAGGAGGTGTCGGATTTCTCGTCCACAGGTCTCTCATCAACAACATTGTATCCATCGAAAGTGTGTCGAGCAGGGTAGTATACCTTATACTCAGAATATCCAAAAGATATTCGTTGAAGGTCATACAGGTATACGCGCCGCCCTCGACACACCCAGATGAAGAAGTAGAGGAGATGTATGAAGACATAAGTCGGGCCATACATACTTCCAAAACCTACTTCAATGTTGTTATGGGGGACTTCAACGCAAAGTTGGGCAAGAGAAGCGATGCAGAGTTGAAAGTGGGGCAATTTGGACATGGGCAACGGAACCCCAGGGGTCAGAGGCTGGCCGACTTTCTGGAGAAACAGGGACTCTTTGCGATGAACTCTTTCTTCCAGAAGCCGCCTCACAGGAAATGGACCTGGTTGAGTCCTGAGGGTTCTACGAGAAACGAGATAGATTTCATCTTGACGACGAATAGACGGATATTCAGAGATGTCTCTGTGATCAACAGGGTGAAAACCGGCAGTGATCACCGAATGGTTAGGGGCACACTGAATATCAATGTCCAATCGGAAAGGCATCGCTTGATGAAATCTACGCTCCGACCTACTCGCGCCCATATCCAAAACCCCGAGAGCTTTCAACTCGAGCTGACAAATCGCTTTGATTGTCTAGGAGAAAACCTTGCAGTGGACGAACTAAACAGCGGTTTGGTAGAAGCTGTCCATACGGTGGGATCTAAGTATTTTAGACCTCGCCGTAGAGATAGACCACAAAAACTCTCGATTCCACACTCTTGACCTCATGACCGAACGTCGATCTTTAGCGCTGCAGTCTTCCGTTGACGCCGAAGCATATCGGCGGCTCAATAGACAAATCTGGAAGTCCTTGCGACACGATGTCCATGCTCACAATACTGTGAGCATTAAGGAGACAATTGAGCGAAACGGAGGCTCCAAAGTGTTTGCAAGAGACTTGTCTATTGGGCAAAGCCAGTTGTCTAGGCTGAAGACGGAAGACGGCCGCGTGGTTTCGACGAGGGCAGAGGTATTAAGGGAGATCGAGAGGTTCTACGGACAGCTTTACACCTCGGTTGCCAAACCTGCTGTTAGCTCGGCCGAAGACCCGAGCCGAGTTGATCCGACACTTTAGCGATGATATCCCGGACATCAGCCTGTGTGAGATTGAGATGGCCCTGAAGCAACTTAAAAACAACAAGGCGCCGGGCGAAGACGGAAACACTTCAGAGCTTCTGAAAGCGGGCGGAACGCCGGTACTGAAAGTCCTTCAGAGGCTCTTCAATTCCGTTCTCCTCGAGGGCTCAACGCCAGAGGCATGGAGCAGGAGCGTGGTGGTACTGTTCTTCAAAAAAGGTGATAACACTTTGCTGAAGAATTACAGGCCCATCTCGCTCCTGAGCCATGTCTATAAGTTGTTTTCGAGGGTCATCACAAATCGTCTCGAACGCAGGTTTGATGACTTCCAGCCTCCCGAACAAGCCGGTTTCCGAAAAGGCTTTAGTACCATAGACCACATCCATACGCTTCGGCAAGTTATACAAAAAACCGAGGAATATAACTTGCCGCTTTGTTTAGCGTTTGTGGACTATGAGAAAGCCTTTGATTCGATCGAGACTTGGGCTGTGCTACAGTCTCTCCAGCGGTGCCATATCGACTATCGGTACATCGAAGTGTTGAAGTGTATATACAACAACGCCACCATGTCGGTCCGAGTACAAGATCAGAGTACGAAGGCTATTCCACTACAGAGAGGCGTGAGACAGGGAGATGTCATATCTCCGAAACTGTTCACTGCCGCGCTGGAAAATGCCTTCAAGCTCTTGCAATGGAAAGGATTCGGCATCAACATCAACGGCGAGTATATCACTCACCTTCGGTTTGCCGACGATATTGTAGTCTTGGCAGAATCGCTGGAAGACCTTAGCACTATGCTCGAAGACCTCAATCGAGTCTCCCAACAGGTGGGTCTTAAAATGAACGTGGACAAAACGAAGATCATGTCGAATGTCCATGTTGTGCCCACCCCCATCGGTGTTGGGGGCTCGACTCTTGAAGTTGTTGACGAATATGTCTATTTAGGACAAGTGGTCCGGTTAGGCAGGTCCAACTTCGAGAGAGAGGTCAATCGTCGAATCCAACTCGGTTGGGCAGCGTTCGGAAAACTACGCGACGTCTTCTCGTCCAAAATACCTCAGTGCCTTAAATCGAAAGTCTTCGATAGTTGTGTGTTACCAGTGATGACTTACGGCACCGAGACGTGGCCTCTCACTATGGGCCTTATTAGGAAGCTCAAAGTCACTCAACGAGCTATGGAGAGGGCTATGCTCGGGGTTTCCCTACGAGATCGAATCAGAAATGAGGAGATCCGTAGGAGAACTAAAATAACCGACATAGCCCACCGGATTAGCAAGTTGAAGTGGCAATGGGCAGGGCACATAGCGCGGAGATCTGATGACCGATGGGGTCGGAAAGTGCTCGAATGGAGGCCACGTAGCGGAAAGCGCAGCGTAGGACGTCCACCCACAAGATGGTCCGACGACCTGGTAAAGGTCGTGGGACGTCGCTGGATGCAGGCTGCCTCCAACAGGTCTCTGTGGAAATCATTGGGGGAGGCCTATGTTCAGCAGTGGACTTCCTTTGGCTGATGGATGGATGGATGGATTTAAATTTTAAACCAATCGAATTGTTGCAAACATTCGTTAATCAAATAAAATATAGTAGTGGACAAACATAAGTCGAAATTTTGTTTCGGTCGATTTTCCACCCAAACACAATTATATTTAAACATCACTGAAAAATAAATAATTTGTCGCGTTATTTTACGAATTTGTTATTTGCTTTGTAGTCACTAAAATGTGGGTGTACTGGTTGCACCTCTACCTACCCCTTCTGGGAAAAAGGCGTGAGTTTATGTATTAATGTAATTTGAAAATTGGTTTTTATAATTAAAAATGTCGCTGTCTATGGGCAATCTTACTCTTTTTCATCTACTCATAGCTTGCATACGGTAAATGCAAAATTAATGCATATCGATGTAGTAGAATGATTTGGTTTGTATTCAAGACCGCCAGGTTTACTGAATATGTCGAGTCTAGGTGTTTGCGACACCGAAAAGTCTCATAGTTCCTGATACCCACGACACAAGACTCGATCTTAGTGTGGGGTCAGAACTATTTGTTTCATCAAGTCCTTTCTGTGATCTTCTTGATCAGTAAATATATTTTTAAATTAAGTCACAAATCTTTTAAATCACCAATTTTTAAAAGTCTCTTTGAAGCTTTCATAATAGCTTTCAAAAGTCAGGACACAACCGTCCAAACCGGAAAATTGTATAGAAATCAACCCTTAGGTTTAATAGGGGGTTGTATTGGTGATTTTAATGAGAGCCACTGTATTGTCCAGCTCAAACAACAATTGATTCTTTTGCTTTGACGTGTCCCGGAGCGGAATTGTCACACCTCTGCGAATCTCGACTGTGGATCATGATTTTTATACGGCTATTTGGATTTTTATTTATTGGTCGAATTAATGAATTTTGTTATATTGCCGTGAATGGCGAGACGAGCATGCCGTCCGCCTGAAACAGTAGCAAGGCCAAACAATACCTTGAATTACAAAGCATTGCTTGGTATTCCACTGCGCTCGCCATCCTGAGACATAAGATGTAAAGTCTCAATATGTCCAGTAGTTACTCTGGCTACAATGTCCTTCAATCCGAAACACAACAGTGCATTTAAATTTCTGTTTGACGGGAAAAATAGACATTGCGGTGGTACCCACCCTGGCAGCCTCCCACATATGAGAGACCTACCACCAGTGAAAGTGAAAGTAAATGTTTTTAAAATATTTAATACTAGCGCCCGGGTGCAGATACACTTTTCAAAACAGCGCGGACCAAAATTTTCAATTCCGACTATCAATTTAGAATATCGACCAATGGGACCACGAAAAACCAATACAATGTCCTCGTATTTGCTAGATTGTTTACTACTGCTTGCTCCTATAGGTCATAGCGTGATCTATAGCATATAGCATTCCTAGATAAATGACCTATTCCCGACAAAAAAATTTTTTTTTCGAACCAGTGTTCCTGAGATTGGAGGTAACAAACAAACAAGCAATCTCTTTGGGATTTAAATATTAGAATAGATTCAATGTTAGTAGTAAAATATATAAATATGTTTTATCGATAAAACTATTAATTTTAAACCGTATTATGATATGCGATATTCATCACGCGTAAATCAGGCGGAATAAATCACAAACATTGGGAATAATATGTATTCCTAAATTCCTTCATCCAAAGGTTGTCTGGAAGAAATCATCTAGGGCGATAAGACCGCCAACTGTACTCTTTAATTTTATTTGTAAAATTTTGTATGCCTTGTGTTTTTTCTGTGTGCAGTAAAGAATAAAATAATAAATAATAATAATAAATTCCATTCTTAAAACGCTCCTTTGACGTTAGTTTTCTATAAACAGTTTTCATCCAAGGCCACGCTAATGAAACATTCACGAAGCCTCACATTCCATAGTTTTATAACGCGCCACATTTCCCACGTGTGCTGTTTATCTAATATTCAGGGTCGGAAGCGTAATGTCCTACAATCAAATCATACTTTTTAAATGGTACTGGCATTGTTTTTTCTATAGAAATATGTAATTTGAATTATGAATAAGTGTCTCGGTAGTACGGTAAAGTACGGTATGATTGCAAAGCTGAGGTTTCGTGTTCGAGTGCTGTCGAACAAAGTGTTATTGGATTTTTCTATTATTTATATTAGATACAACTAAGGGACTAATATAGGAACGTAGTCAATTACTTAATTATAAATGAATAAAAACATTTCTTCAAAATTGACATTTGATCTATATTTTCTTCTATACAACGTTATCCTAGTCCGATGTGGCATAACACGTTTTCTGACACATTAGCCCGGTCCAATTAGTATAAAATTCGAGTACTCTGGCATTAATTCAAATTACAGACATATAAAGGTACCGCTCTAATGAAATCCTGAAAAGTCCTAATAGATCACGTGGGTGCAAAAAAAATATTCCTTGTCAAAAGTCGTAAAAATGGATTTTTGTTCAAACGGGATTTTTCAGGATTCCATAAGAGTAAATTACGTGATTGCAATTTTTTCAGCGTGTTGTGGATCAATGTAAGGGTCAATATCAATTTAGACCGGGTTACATAATAGAAAATAATTATAATCAACGCGCGGCTGCGTGTTGAGGCCAAGTCTGGTGGAAGTGAATATTAATATATTCATGTTGCATACAGATTCCACTCATTAATTCATCTCATGTTTGCGCAATTCAAATATGGTTTAGAGCAAAAAATAGAGTCATATTGATACCTACATAGATTATACAGAATCTTGAGTTTTATGGAGCGTTTAATGTCATCGGTTCAAGAACGTGTCATAATCTAATATTTTATTTGTAATATTAATAATATTAATATTCTGCTCTCAATTGTACTCTCGATTGTAGAGGAGGCCCGTGCCTTGCAGTGGGACATATATAGGGTGATACAGATTATTTTATTTGGTAAACATCTAAACTATTATACACGTTCACAAATGGACATATAGACAGCCAAAAATTATAATAATCATCGTTGTATTCTACTTCTTTAATATCATCATCATCATCATCATATCAGCCACAGGAAGTCCACTGCTGAACATAGGCCTCCCCCAATGATCTCCACAATGACCTGTTGGAAGCGGCCTGCATCCAGCGACTTCCTGCGACCTTAGTCAGATCGTCCGTCCACCTTGTAGGCGGGCGTCCGACACTTCGCTTGCCTGTACGTGGCCTCCACTCGAGAACCTTTCGGCCCCAACGGCCATCGGTTCTACGAGCTATGTGCCCGGCCCACTGCCACTTCAACTTGCCAATCCTATGGGCTATGTCGGTAACCTTGGTTCTCCTACGGATCTCCTCATTTATGATTCGATTTCGTAGGGAAACACCGAGCATAGCCCGCTCCATGGCTCGTTGAGTGACTCTGAGCCTTTTAATGAGGCCCACAGTGAGAGGCCACGTCTCGGTGCCGTATGTCATCACTGGTAACACACAACTATCGAAGACTTTCGATTTTAGGCACTGAGGTATTTTGGACGAGAAGACGTCGCGAAGTTTCCCGAACGCTGTCCAACCGAGTTGGATTCGCCGATTGACCTCTCTCTCCAAGTTGGACCTGCCTAACCGGACCACTTGTCCTAAATAGACATATTCGTCTACAACTTCGAGAGTCGAGCCCCCAACTCCAATGGGGGTGGGCACAACATGGATATTCGACATGATCTTCATTTTATCCATGTTCATTTTAAGACCCACCTGTTGGGAAACTTGATTAAGGTCTTCGAGCATAGTGCTAAGGTCTTCAAGCGATTCTGCCAAGACTACAATATCGTCGGCAAATCGAAGGTGAGTGATATACTCGCCGTTGATGTTGATGCCGAATCCTTTCCACTGCAAGAGCTTGAAGGCATTTTCCAGCGCGGCAGTGAACAGTTTCGGAGATATGACATCTCCCTGTCTCACGCCTCTCTGTAGTGGAATAGCCTTCGTGCTCTGATCCTGTACTCGGACCGACATGGTGGCGTTGTTGTATATACACCTCAACACTTCGATGTACCGATAGTCTATGTGGCACCGCTGAAGAGACTGTAGCACAGCCCAGGTCTCGATCGAATCAAAGGCTTTCTCATAGTCCACAAACGCTAAACAAAGCGGCAAGTTATACTCCTCGGTTTTTTGTATAACCTGCCGAAGCGTATGAATATGGTCTATGGTACTAAAGCCTTTTCGGAAACCGGCTTGTTCGGGAGGCTGGAAGTCATCAAACTTGCCTTCGAGATGATTTGTGATGACCCTTGAAAACAACTTATAGACATGGCTCAGGAGCGAGATGGGCCTGTAGTTCTTCAGCAAAGTGTTATAACCTTTTTGAAGAACAGTACCATCCACGCTCCTGCTCCATGCCTCCGGCGTTGAGCCCTCGAGGAGAACGGAATTGAAGAGCCTCTGAAGGACGTTCAGTATCGGCGTTCCGCCCGCTTTCAGAAGCTCTGAAGTGATTCCGTCCTCACCCGGCACCTTGTTGTTTTTAAGTTGTTTGAGGGCCATCTCAATCTCAAACAGGCTGATGTCCGGGATATCATCGCTAAAGTGTCGGATTAACTCGGCTCTCGGGTCTTCGGCCGAGCTAACAGTAGGTTCGGCAACCGAGGTGTAAAGCTGTCCGTAGAACCTCTCGATTTCTCTTATACCTCTGCCCTAGTCGATACCACGCGGCCATCATCCGTTTTCAGCCTAGACAACTGGCTTTGCCCAATAGACAAGTCTCTTGCAAACACTTTGGAGCCTCCGTTCCGCTCAATTGTCTCCTTAATACTCACAGTATTAAGAGCACGGACATCGTGTCGCAAGGACTTCCAGATTCGTCTATTGAGCCGCCGATATGCTTCGGCGTCAACGGAAGACTGCAGCGTCAAAGATCGACGTTCGGCCATGAGGTCAAGAGTGTGGATCGAGAGTTTTTGTGGTATCTCTACGGCGAGGTCTAAAATACTTAGATCCCACCGTATGGACAGCTTTTACCAAACCGCTGTTTAACTCGTCCACTGCAAGCTTTTCTTTTAGACAATCAAAGCGATTTGTCAACTCGAGTTGAAAGCTCTCGGGGTTTTGGATATGGGCGCGAGTAGGTCGGAGCGTAGACTTCATCAAGCGGCGCCTTTCTAATTGGACGTTGATATTCAATGTGCCCCTAACCATTCGGTGATCACTACCGGTTTTCACCCTGTTGATCACAGAGACATCACTGAACATCCGTCTATTCGTCGTCAAGATGAAATCTATCTCATTTCTCGTAGAACCGTCAGGACTCAACCAGGTCCATTTCCTGTGAGGCGGCTTCTGGAAAAAAGAGTTCATCGCGAAGAGTCCCTTCTTTTTCCAGAAAGTCGGCCAGCCTCTGACCCCTGAGGTTCCGTTACCCATGTCCAAATTGCCCCACTTTCAACTCTGCATCGCTTCTCTTGCCCAACTTTGTGTTGAAGTCCCCCATAACAACATTGAAGTAGGTTTTGGAAGTATGTATGGCCCGACTTATGTCTTCATACATCTCCTCTGCTTCTTCATCTGGGTGTGTCGAGGTCGGCGCGTATACCTGTATGACCTTCAACGAATATCTTTTTGATATTCTGAGTATAAGGTATACTACCCTGCTCGACACACTTGCGATGGATACGATGTTGTTGATGAGAGACCTGTGGACGAGAAATCCGACAACTCCTCGGGACTGTTGGTCGCCCCCCCGGTAGAAGAGCAGGTTACCAGACTTTGGGGTTATCGTATCCTCCCCGATTCTTCGGACTTCCGATAACCCCAGAATATCCCAGTGTAACCCGCTCAATTCTTCTTCCAGTTCGACAATCTTCTCGTCTGTCCTCAAAGTGCGTATGTTGTGTGTTACCAGGGCCAGTCGTCGTCGGGGGAGGTAGCCGGGGCCAACCCGGGGATTCTTAGCACCCCCTGCCCCACCGTAACCATGGCTGCTACCATCGCCAGGAATAGTGGGGCTGCCGGGGACTGGGGGCCTGGTCAATTTTTGTGTCGCCATTGAGGGGTATTTGCCAATACTCGCCACGCTTGGCAGGCGGGTTGGCGAGCGCAGGAGGGGACTCGCGCTGACGACGCTGCTGCCCATCATCAGCGGGGGAAAGGAAATAGGGTTTGTGAGTAGAGGATATAATGGGAAAGGAGAGTATGGCCTGTAGGAGTGGATACTGCAGTCATGGAAGGGAATGTTTGTAGTGACTGCAGTAGCTCGGGGGGCCGAGGTCGCGTACTCGTAGCACCTATTCTAGGACAGGCCATGACCACTAGATAGCAGGACCCCTGACCTAATCTATCTTTAATATAGGAGGATCGTATTAGATTTTCTCATTAATTACTTGCCATGTACCAACATCGATCAGTTACATTTTTTTTATTACTATAATAGTAATAATTTATATTTAGTAATTGTGTGAATAGATATAGATTATACTGGATAAAGGCCGATTTCAACAGGACGTTTTTGTCGAAAATTTCGAAATAATTCTATATTCCTGAGTAGACTTCTTACGGCTGAATTTTCTGCTTATAATTTAGACCGTATAACAAAAAAATATTCTAAATATACTTTTGGACACAATGGTAACTTTTAGCACGAGCTTTTGGTGTTTCCATCCGAGTGCTTCATGGACTATAATGTCTTGACCGGACGTGAAACCAGCCGTGAAAATGCGAAAAAAACCCGAGCGGAGACGCCATTAAAAGCTATCAGAACGTGTATTGGAAGTCGGGGAATAATACGCGCCGATGTGGCCACCCGCCACGTACTTAGCTATCTTTGATTTATTACGGGATGTTGAATAATTTTATTTGTTATTGGGACTATTGGGTTCTGAGAATTAATGTTATGAAAAATTTCGCGATTTCGTTACATTTCATAATAAAAAATCTAAGTATACGACTCTATATTTTTTATGTAACGAAATATGGAATCGATTTTCATTACATTAGATATAATTTATTCTTAGGATAATCGATGTAATTTATGTTTTTGAAACAAATGTTCATTTATTTCGCATAGGTTTTGTTGATTAAGTAGGTCTTATGACCTAAGAATATTCTTAATCCCCAAACTATTTACAGTTTATTTGTTCTGACTACAGATTGAAAAGATTAATGATATTTTTTCACTACAGTGTTTCATTGACGTCACTATTGTTAATTCCAATTCATGTATGGTTTACATAATGTGCAATCATTAGTTATATACGAACTTTTGGACACAAAGCCAGCATACCTCGGCCCGCCAATACCGAGAGTCGCCAAGCACGCTACACTACCGATCGCAGGCATACCTGCGGGGCGCCTCGGTCGACGGCGTGGGAATGCAATATTTCCACCTCCCCTAATGGAAGATGGATTTTCGGCGCTCTGCGGTCTCGACGCGACTTCGATGCACTTGCTTTTCATTTGTTAGCGAGGATTTTGGTTTGCGGTTCTTTTTAGGTTAAGAAATTGTGAGTGTAAGTGATAAGTATTTGGGATATGGAAAGTAGTTCGGTTTGATTGACTTGGTTATTTAGTTTGAAAATTAAAAGGGATGAGAATTACTACGATATTAAGAGTTTATTATTAGTTCATTGGTTGAGTTTGAATGGAGTTCATGTTTTAGCTAATGCAGATAATTTAATTTTTCAATTGGACTTACTCTTTCTATTTTTGTCTACATCAAAGTTTTTAGAAGAGTTGATGTCATATATCACACTATACGAATACAGGAAATAATATATCCGATACACAGGATTAATTTGCAACAATCCGTACTTTTAAAGTGGCAGAATCAAAAGCTTATAAAAAATAAAAATGCTTAAATAGCTTTGAATTTAAGTCCAAATATCTCAAGCGTGTATAATATACATTATTACCGAAAAAAGAAATAAAAGAAAAAAGAACAAATGTATTTGTCATAAAATTTGAGCCAAATGATTTATAAAATTTGAGCAGGTACCCCTTCACTTTTATTCTTTGTCCTGTCATATTAACCGCGCCTCTAAAGTGTGGCTTCTGAACAAGCCATTACACATCTGGATTGCTCACAAGAAACTTGTCTGCACACATCTTTTAAATGGCTTTTAAGCGGTGACGAGGGATGACACAGGCGCTCATTAGGCCATCTCCTGTCTCTATCACTCTTATATGGAATAGTACACCTGTCTCTCTCGCTAAGTGGTTGGAAAAAGCGTGGTATGTCATAGGTTGTTTAATTATTTTCTAGTGCGGTGCGGGTCAATGTTGGCGGTTGGTAACCTTGCTACAATATTCATGTGTGGCTGAAAAAATGGTCTGGTGCGAGGAATTTTGGGGTTTTGTGGTTCAGCAGGGTTTTGTACAGAAAATTAGTGCTTACATATTGAAGAAATCGAACTGGTTTTTTTATTACAATGAATGGCAAGATGAGCATGCTGTTCATGTGATGGGAAGCGATACGAGTGCTTTTGAGCAGTGGGAAAATCAAACAATACCTTGAATTACAAAGCAATGCTTGGCATTCGTCTGCGCTCCCTATTCTGAGACATAAAATGTTAAGTCTCAATATGTCCAGTCAGGAAGTGTATGTAAATTTATTGGTAAAATATTAACTGGGCTGTATGTTTATAAAGAGATATATAAACCCCTATGAAATCTAGAAGTTTGTATTAAAACAATATGACATTAATAGCTTGGAGCAATTTAAACCAAAGCCTTGCCATGCAACATCAAAATCTTCTCAAGACCAACCTCGACACGAATGGCGGGTAAACTCAAACTTCAAGTTAAACTTAGCTCAGATTCCCGGCAGAAGAGAAATTTCTAAGCCTCACACTCGCTCGGGGAAAATTTACTTCTCTTTCGGTACTTTATCGGCGACCCTTCGGGTATACGCAGGAATTAAACGGTTTCATTCCTGCTTCCCCATCCCATATGGGAATTTATGGAAGAAAAGCGAAATTCCACCTTTGCTTTGTAACTACATCGAGTCATTCATTTATCTTAGGTCGCTTGTACGGTAAATGTTTTTCTTCAGAAAAACAGATTGTTAATTAGAAGGATTTAAGAATGAAGTAAAGGACCATCTCAGACAGTCAGCGAAACACTGTGTACATACATACATAAACTCGCGCCTTTTTCCCAGAAGCGGTAGGCAGAGATTCACACGTTTCGCGATGTATATTACGCCCCACGATAGAGGCGACCCTATTGCCATATCGGGTAGACATTTCTGACGGGTTGGTAATTAATAGAAAAATCCAATATCATCTTGCCCGACCCGGGATTCGAACCCGAGACCTCATTGTAACCAACCTAGTACAACTTCGCCACCAACGCCGTCACCGTGTGTTATATTAAAAAAAGTTATTAATAAAAAAATCTTTTTCATACACACTACTTTGATAAAGTTGACGTCAGTTGATAAAGTTTTAGACCTAGAAAATGTAATGTGTTAGTTGGTGATAATATTTATTTATGAGATGATGAGTTTTAGGTAGCACATACTAAAGTGGACAAAGTTTAATAATATTTTATAAAGTATTTATAAACAAAATTATAAATACTTTATAAAATATTATTAAACTTTGGTTTATAATTCACTTCAAAATAAGCTCAGTCAAATGAATTCATAGTATCGGTAAAAAACACCATTGATCCCAATACCGATACTGCGTGAATTTAATTTTAGCATTTTTCATGGTTTGCCCTTAAACGGTTTTCCTCTTTCATCCCGGGTAACAGATTTTAATAAAATAAAGTAATTATCATTACATTTTACATTTTGTCCACAGAGCAGATGAAGTCGCAATTTTGTTTATATTTATTGAAAATATGTATGTTTCCTTGCACAAAAGGAAAACATCGTGAGGAAACCTGCATACCATAGCGATTTATAAGAATTTCTATGGTATGTAAGTCCGCCAACCCGCACTAGGCCAGCGTGGTGGACTATATGGCCTAACCACTCTCAATCGCACTGTCGATTGTGGAGGAGGCCCGTGCCCTGCAGTGGGATGTATATGGGCTGATACATACATACTTGCACAAAAAAGGAGGTTTAAGGTACAAAAATCTTCGCCCTGATACTAAGTTTCACAGTAAAATAGGTATTCTACACAAAAAAAGAAGTAAAAGTAACAAACACGTCTCTAACAAATATATACCTAATAACTCTACGCATAAAGTATACAATTGTGTATCATATACTAAAAAAGTAATATGCACATAAAACATTATATATTTACTAAATAATTGAGACTCAGTATGACATAAATATTCGCGAATATAATTAATGTGGTTTCTTTCATAAAGCGGTTCACAAGAAATTACTGTTATGGCGCGATTCACAACTTCCTCCCGTTGTCCTTTCGACTTTATGTGTGTCTCGTACAGGGAATAAAAATAAGGATAACCATTGTTTAGAGGATATTTTGATTACAACGGCAAGGCCTATGCAATAATTTTATTTAAAAAGGCGACGCTATCTACTTCTACCTAGTTCTTATGATGTATATGTTCTTAAGAGTGGTAATACATCCAACATTAAGATACCTACTATTTCAAGCATTTTATTATTTATTGGTTCCTTGGTTTCATAACTACCGGTTAAACTAAACTAAACGTTTACCACCGACTGCCTCGGTGGCGTGGTGGTACTACGGTACGGTTACAAAGCTGAGGTCTCGGGTTCGAATCCCGGGTTGGGCAAAGTGATATTGGATTTTTCTATTCATTATCGATTTTATTTAATAATTGGTTTTACGTCTCTTATATGTGAAAGGCCGCTGGGTTGGTACCACTGCAATGTTTAGTTCTCCCGCCAAACGGCAGTGTAAATGCACTGTTGTGTTACGGTTTGAAGGACATTGTAGCCAGAGTAACTATTGAACATATTGGGATTTAACATATGTCTCAGGATGACGGACGCTGTGGAATGCCAAATATTGCATTGTAATTTAAGGTTTTTTTTTGCTACTGTCCATGAGCGGTTATATCGCTTATCATCATCCGAATGGAATGGCCGTCACGCCATTCATTGCTATATTTAAAAAAAAACTATTGCAACTTAGAATAAACAATATCACTACATGGTTAGTTGGCAGAAAATCAAGATAAATTCAAATTAACGACGTGCCATGAAAAAGAAAAGCTTACGACCTAGAAAATCGCATCAGATAGGAATAAAAGAAAAACAAACTCATGACAGTAAAACTTTAATTATAAATCGTCTACGGTGTATTGGGGTGCGAATGCATGGATGATGGATGGTTACAGATCATTTTTCTATTTATCGCATTGAGATATGTTCTCTTAATATAGTCAACAGGCATTTATACTCGTAACTGAATAATATTAACATGTTCAATTTAATTTTAAAAAGAGAAAAACTGGTCCCATTAATACTGGTATTAATATTGACAACAGCATGACAACCACATATTAGCACGCTAAAAGACCGAAAATTATCTTTTAACTACCGTTCATGATTAGCTACCAATGACGAAGTAGGAATCATCATCACTTATTACTATTCATCCCATGTCAGTGAAATAGAGCCAACTGAAGCTATATTGAGCGGAACACAACGCCTCCCGCGGGACCCTGTACAATCGGACCACTGCGTTGTTTGCCTATCCCTGCTAATATGTGGTTAATTATTGGACTAATGGGTGCTTCTAGCAATCATAGTAAACCGATGTTTACATTATAGTATTGTGGCAATGCTTTGTTGTAGGAGAGGTCTAGAAGAGGAAGTCAGTTGGTATCGCAATAATACGTACACATAGATTGTTGTCTGTAGGTAAAGGTGTAAGGGCATCGCGTGTTCCCAAGCTTATGATGGTAAGCGATAAGACCGTTCATGAACAGGAGCAAAATCAAACAACCTTGAAATACAAAGCAATGCTTGGTATTCCACTGCGCTCACCATACTGAGACAAAAGATGCTAAGTCTCAATATGTCCAGTAGTTATTCTGGCTATGATGTCCTTCAATCCGAAATACAACAGTGCTCTTAAACTGATGATTGGTGGTAGAAATAGACATCGTGGCTGTACCTACCCGAGCGACCGACTCGATATGTTGTAAGTAAGATAACCATGTAGTGATATTGTTTATTCTAAGTTGCAAAGTTTCAATTTGGATAGATATCCAAAATAGTAATTTGAAAAAATGCCCGCCTTTGACTTACTGTTCTCACGATTACCACGGCAATGTGTCTACGTATAAACGTTACATATGGAAATCACGCTCAATTTCTATCGCGTATTTTATTATACCGATCAGAGCGTCAAAGATTTCAACTCGTATTCTTGAATCACATTTTTTTCATATGACAGGCACTTGGTAATACTCGTGGTGTTCATATTTTGATTATGATGAAAGTGATTTCATTATGCAAGCATATGATACACGATTTTCCTCAAATGGTTTATTCCATATTTATCCGAAATAAATCTTTCAGATGGATACCACGCCTAGTCTTACTACACCTAAACTAATATTATAAAGAGAAAATATTTGTTTGTTTGCATTGCATATCCTATGAACCTAATGGACCGATTTGAAAAATTCTTTCACCACTAGAATCCTGATATCCCTGATGAATGTAAGCAGTAAAATATTAAAAAACGTATATAGCCGAGCCGCTATATATGATATAGCATTACTGGATAAGAATATGTAAAACATCAGAAATATTAACGCAATGTAACCTATCTATTGTTTCAGTATCCACAATGGGTGTCAAAGCTTGCTTCCTATTACTAACTCTGCAGCTGGTATCAATGATCTCATCCCAAGAGATGTATAAGCGCGTCCCGCAGGGATTCGTGGGGATGCGCGGAAAGAAGTACGTGGAGGACAACGCAGAGCAGTTCTACAAACGCAAGCCGCAGTTCTTCGTCGGCGTTAAGGGCAAGAAGAACTTCTACGACTTCATGGAGAGCCCCGACACCTACCTCAAGCGAGCTCCCATGGGATTCATGGGAGTTAGGGGGAAGAAGGACGCTTTCATCCCCGATAACGATTACTACCCTCAGAACTACGAATATGTCCTCAAAAGGGACGGGTCTTTGATTGGTCAGATAGATTATACATCCAATGAAAACGCAAACGATCAAGAATTTCCGATTCTGAATGAGATATTGAATGAGTATTTGCAGAAATTGCAACGTCCAACCTCAGTTGAAGCTGAAGCGAATGAGACAAGTGAGGATAATGAGAGGATTACCAATGAGGTTGATAAGCGCGCTAATTACCATCAGTTCTATGGGGTTCGCGGCAAGAAATCTATTCAATCGAAAAGGCCATACGACGTCAGTTTCCGAGGCAAGTTCATCGGCGTACGCGGCAAGAAGGACCTGAAAAACAGCGGTGCCCAGGAGATCAAGTTCTTACTGAGTGGACCGTTTCCCAAGAGGAAGGGACAGATGGGCTTCTTTGGGATGCGCGGCAAAAAGTCTATCGAAGGTGAGAATTACGTAATTTAATCAAATTTACTTCGGTGAGGTTTATAGATAGTAAAAGCATTTGAACTCGTGTCTTCCTTAGTAAAGAGTTATTTGCATTTAGAGTTTTTATCTAGAAAGTAAGATATATTAGTTTTTCTTCCGACGGTTATGAAATAAGATGACAATAAGGTGATTATGATATTATCGTAATTAAAATCAAATATCACAAATAACAACTTTATTGAAATAAAAACGAAGTTAGAAGATTTTTAAGAACTTGGGTCTAAAAGGAGATTACAAATCCTAGTTAATAAATATACTGATTGCGGAATTATTCGTTTTTCTCCAGTTTACTGCCACAATAACTTACTGTATCAGCCTATATACATCTCACTGCAGGCCACAGGCCTCTTCTAAAATCGAGAGTGGTTAGGCCATATAGTCCGTCACGCTAGTGCGGGTTGGCTGACTTTACATACCTTAGAAATTCTTACAAATCGCTATGGTATACAGGTTTCGTCACCATGTTTTTCTTTACCATTATAGTTCAATAACTTACTTTTTAATTATTTGCAAAGTCCAATTAAGTCAAAATAGCTTAGATCTGTCCCAGATACATTCAAAGATGTATATAGGCATTAAAATAAGACATTTGCATGTAAACATCGATTTGGTATGTAGATTGGGCCGACCTGTGACTCTAATGGTCAGTTTCAGTTTGAATGAGAAACTTTGTAATAAATTGGTCACAATTTGAATACAAAGGCTAGGTTCGAATGTCTTCATAGTTTCCTCAGCGGGATTGTTTTAGTACGGTTTGTTATTCAGTTTGATAGGTTTAATTAATCAATGACAATACATATACCTAAAATAGTTATATGAGTTATATAGGTAAATATTAAGACGACTGTACTGTATCAGCCCATATACGTCCCACTGCAGGGCACGGGCCTCCTCTACAATCGAGAATACGATTGAGAGTGGTTAGGCCATATAGTCCACCACGCTGGCCTAGTGCGGGTTGGCGGACTTACATACCATAGGAATTCTTATAAATCGCTATGGTATGCAGGTTTCCTCACGATGTTTTCCTTCACCGTTTTAGTGCGTGGTGATTGATTATTATCAATACACACATGACTCCGAAAAGTCAGAGGTGTGCCCTGGGATTCGAACCCGCGACCACCGTGAACATGTGGGCAGCCGCGTCTAGTCCGTTTACCAACAGGCCACCACGCACTTCTTTAGATTAGATTAAGCCGACTACCAAAAAATAAAATTAAATCCAAAAAAAATAAATTTCAATAAAAATATAATTATTTTTTTTAAATATAGAATAAGTACTATGTATCAACCTGTAATAAGAGATTATTAATTACCTACATGATCAATAAACCAATTTCTATTAATTAATATAATATTAATCATATAATAACCAAGTCACAGCGAAGCGTGGCCGGGTCAGCTAGTAGGTATATATAATACAATACGTACTTTGTCATGTTATAGATTATTGGTATAGTACAATTCAGTTTATGATTTTGCCTCTAGCTAACTGTTTCAGAGCACAGCAGGCCTTAAACCGTTCCATAGGTCAATAAGTCGCTTACACGATGTACCATAACAAGGAATCTAGCGGGAAATACAACTTAGCTCCTCAAAGAACCTTGACAATGAATAGGTAATGAGAGCATGAATTAACCCTTTAAGGAGCGCAAAGGACGAAAATTGCTAATTATCATTTAAAATTTCACCTTTGAAATAATTACTTACGGGTATCTTACATCAGAACTTTGTTTCAATCCATTTTAACTTAAGACTTCTGGTTTTGGGAAACTTTTTATGAACCGAGTTTTATGTTAATAATGAAAAGAAAGAACTAATTCAAACCATTGTTTGTTAGGTTTGATAATATTATTCAGAGTATATCTAGACTGCAACCGAAAACGAATTTAGTTGGTAGTTTTATTGATTATTGACACAAAGAAAATAAAACTTTTGCAAAACCAATTTGATTTTTTCGCATCATCGTATCTGGATGGGTAAATACAAAGTTTTTCCTAAAATAATCATGCAGTCTTTTATTTTTCGAGACGCTAAAGTATTCAAGGATTTAAATTATTATTTTAGCAAAAACTGGATTTACATTTTAAACATCAAAAAGAGTTTGTGTTATTTTGCGCAATTTTTATTTTCACTAAAACTACCACCCAGCTTCGATTTCGGTAGCAGTCTTGATATATCCTGTATGTAGGTATACTGTACAAAATCTGTCCATTAGCGCTACCAAAACGCATCAGAAAAATTCTCGCCCAAAAAATGCCGCTAGCGCGTTCATTGCATTCCCAACCCCGGAGACAAAACAATATTTACTCCATTTTCTATGAATTTTATTTACTACAGTTTTTAAGTGTTTTTTTAATTGTCTTTCAATTTGAGGTACAATAAAGCTTATAGAAATAAATAAATAAACCATTTTTATTTTTTTCAGAGTCAAGCTCCGAAGCAGAGGTCCCTAACTAAGCGTCTTCGGGTCACATCTGACTATTGAAAGACTTCACTTCGACTATGACATATCCTTACTATAAGATTTTCTTGCCAATTAATATTTAAGGCTCATTTTAGCGTTATTTTCACCTCGGTACTAAGAGATTCTAGTCAATAAATATATAATGGACAATCGTTTCATTGTTAGTATTCTCCTAAATAATATTAATATATGGATGTTAAACATGCTTATATCTTTTGTTTTAGAATATATATCCCGTTGAATATTCAAATTCTATTACAATAAAACATATTAAATAATTATTTTTTTATTTAAAGATTGAAATCATGCCAATTACAGTTCTTTATATTATAGTTAGGCAATTACATATTTACGGCCTTATTCATAGACAATTTATAAAACTATTTTAATATCGTATGTTTTGTCACTTTCCAACGCCTTAAGTATTCAGTTTGAGCAAAGAAGGCAAAATATTCGATAACTACAATAGGTTTATAAAACTGTATGAATAACGTCGTTAATCAATAGAATGCTATTCAAAATGTCTATACAAAACTTCGCATTAAATACAACAACTAAATCTATAAAATAAAATTTCCACTTAATCTGCTGACATTGTTAAAATTTCGTATAAATAATAGTAGTTTATTAAGATTCAATTACATGTGTATATTGTAGATGTATAATAAATGATAATACAAAATTATATAATGTGTTTGAAAGCTAACAATGTTTTATTTACGCCTTTGCCTGACGAATGAAATATTTATGAAGAGTTGAATTAGGTTGAAATAATTACTCTGTTAAATCTAGGTATTGGACATTTTGTTAAGGCTGGCAAAATGTCGACAATGTATGTATTCTTTACAATATGAAATAAACGCAGTTACGAATTGTATGATTGAATTTTGATTTTAACGGTCTGTTACCTAAAGAGAAAACCTAAAAGTGTTATGTAGCCATCGATATCAATGTTAAGAGTTTACAATATAAGTCAATGTAGTATGTAGCGTTATGACTAGTCACACGAACTACGTTATAAAATAACAAAAACATGAGCAGCCATTAAAATATTCCCCTATACAAGAAGAGCCATTGTAAAACAAAAATGTACAACAAATTGAAGATCCATACATACCTATCCTCTCAGTTACTCTTACGTAATAGCAATATTCCTTTTACTCTACTGGGTTCCGGCGGTAAGGTTTGGACTTTGGTACTAGTACAAAGTGCACAGATTTTAATCGCGATTTTGGTGAACGTCAAAATGGTAGGATCAGTATTTTTCTAAGAATAGAAGTATCAAAGAGTAGAAATTTGGTATTAATTATTGGTGGCAAACTTTTCAATATATCTCTTGTGATCCCGCCATCTTGACGTTCACTAATCTTAGCTCCAGTAAAACAAATGGATGGAAATAATAAAAGCAAGCGCTTACCTTACCTATGATGCGAAGACATTATGCAGGAACTTGGAAAGTCACTACTTCACAAACTTAGGATATAAGAGTTCACAGTTTACACAATCACTTACAAACATTTTGCTCACATTATATTTCATTGAATGTGCTTTTAACGCCATACTTTTATGCAGGCACCGATTTATAGTCACGATAAATAAAAAGTAAAAACTACATGGTTGCCATAACTAAGTAACTGTCTTATACCCCGATCTACCCTCATTCTACTCAATATAAATAACATTCATAATTCGTTCCCTATTTATTCATAAAACTACCCAACTGAAGGTAAGGTCATATGCGATATTATTTCTCAGGAATTAACGATGATTTTTCAGTTTATTTATGACATTATATAACTAAAACCCAGTCTAATAAATATTTAACTGTTCTTAGCAATGTATAAGGAAATGCATGTATGACCAGTAACGTAATTTTCTAATGAGGGTAGGCAGGAACTATAGAGCACTAAGTGCTAGGTCTAACCTTACCACTTTTGATATTTCAATTACTGTCATCAATGTTATTCACCTTCTTCATATATTCTAACAGTACTCTCTTAGACTCTCTGTATCAGCCTATATACGTCCCACTGCAGGGCACGGGCCTCCTCTACAATCGACAGTACGATTGAGAGTGGTTAGGCCATAGGCTTATACCATAGGCTTAGACTCTCATGAAATAAAAACACTAGGAAAATAAATAAAACACACAAAACATGAAATTCATATATTTTTTTATTAAAACTTCTTTTTATAATAAACCCATGGATCGCTAACATAATAATAGAACGTACATAGAAGCCATGTCTCAATGTGTGATATACATAAATACATTACATACAATTTGTTGATATATGTGTGGCTGACTCGCAATCACACGCACACGCACACACACACTATGCGCAGGCGCACTGACAGGCCGCCATTTTGTATCTCAAAATATTGTATCTTCAGATACCCTCACAAATAAAAGATTAATGTCATACAATATAATTTAATTTAGGAAATAGGTTTACAGCCGATTCATAAAGACATACATAATTTACCAAGTTCGTAAGTTTTTTTCAACCGTTTGGCGACCCGTCACATTAGTGCTGTAATAAATACTACAGTTGTACCAAATTCATTCATTCTTTACATTCTGTTCAGTCGGCGATAATCTTTCATTTTTAAATTGTACATTCAAAACTAAGTTTCTATAAAATTTTATAAGACGTTTTTGGACAATTAATTCCTTACTTTAATTCATGACGGCGCAGTCCAGAATATTACCGACTGACAGAACATAATTCAAAGTAAACAATGTCATAGAAAAGAAAATAGTAAGGCCGTTTCGTATACTCAACTACATGATTCATTTTTCGAAAGGTGAAAAATGGTGAATTAGCAAATAAAATAAAAACATAAAAAAATCGTAAATTGTTACCTACAAGCGAAAATCGTTAGCTTTGCAGCGGTGACGTTTATTGACACATGTCAAACAGACAGCTGACAGCAAACGTCAACGCCGCCCGCCATATTTTGAACACGTTAGTTGCGGGTAGTTGCAACATTTAGCCTCCATTGTACTGACTCAAGACTCAAACCAGTATGACTCGAAATATTTTAATTATCTACTATGACTCGGACGTATGTTTGTTCGACGTATATAGAAGATTTTTTAATCAGTCATCCCATTCTAGTCTCCTTATAAGGTCGTCTATATCAACGTGTTCAAAATTCGGCGCAATTGAAAAAACTACTATTCATAATGTGAAAGTATATGGAATATACAAAAAGGAACCCAAGTTCCCACGACTTGTTGACAAGCAGTAAACGTTCGCTTATCATTATGATAATTTGTTATAACAACTACAAATTGGTTAAAGGCTAAACATAGAAAAAAATCCACAATTATGGAATCAAAAAAGTACACAGGGCATTGAACGCCCGGCAAATCCAGCGATACACGAAAGATACGAAAAAAAAACAAAGTAATATGGAGTAATATTAAAGTGAATATGATAATTAATAAAAATTAATTATTATTTTTTCAACGCTAACTACTTATTACAATTACATTATACAAAAAAATGTTTATGCATGTCGTTATATAAATTATTCTCGTTTATTATTTTATAAGCATAGCATTATGTAGTTATTTTTTTATGAATCGCACCACAAATAATTTGACACACTAGTGTCTATGCTCGTCGGTATTTGTCTATGGTTTTATGATCTGTGGTGCGATTTATGAAACAATTAATTGAACAAGTTCTATAATGCGAACTGGATGTTCTAAGCGCAAGGTGTTACCTTCGCAAGCGACTATCCGATAATTAATTATGGGATATAATTATTGTGGCTAACTCTTACAATTAAATAGTAGGCTCACATTACAAAGGAGAACTATCTATGTATTCGTTTTGACGCAATATTAAATATTAGAGGGAAAAATCCATTCCACTATTCTCAGCATCTTTCGTTTCGTTTTAGGATCTGATGAATATCGCGACCAGTTATTTTATTGTTGCAGGTAATTCCATGAACATATTTTTTCGACATTAAAATCGAGATAAAATGTTGTCCAGCTCCTCAATTCCTTACTCCCTATTTGGGGTTAAGTTTGGTTTCTCATTTCAAAATATTTCCTTTTATGGAAAATTAGAAGCCGTTGTATCAGTCGCGATACAATATTCCTTCATAAATTCATCTCCTTACATTTAGTCACTTATGCCTTAACATTTTGCTTAGACAAATCGATTTTACCTTAACCCACTTTCGACGTCTTATTCATAATAGAATAACATTTTGATGTCATCGCAATCTTTATAACAGTTTTATAAATTTCCATACAAAGCCTATTGTTTTGATTTTTAGGCTAAAGATTGCACAAAAAATATCAACATTAATTATAATTTCGACATAGGTTTTTATCACACTAAAATAACTTTTTTATATACTTTAGTGATACAAATTAATCCAATTTGATCGTTATAAAGACGTGAATAACCGTCAAGTCCAATCCGTAAATATTCGCGCTCGCAATACCGCCATAAATATAACATTATTTTCAATAATAATTAAACATAATAAATTAAAATTTACACGTTATTTTAATGTACACGATGTAAACATAATCACACAGCATTTTATAACACATTACCGTTTGGAATCATCGCACTTATTACCACACAATCATTAAGTCTTGGCTCAAAATAATTGAATGAATATTGAAGAACATTTGTGTTTCAATGGCCTGCTTTAGATTTTTTGGAGAGAATGTTAAAATCGACATTCTCGCACAAAGTGTAATAATGTCTTAGCTGGGAATCGAAACCATAATCTCATGGTTCGCAATTAATATACACAGGCAGTCAAACAAAAATAAATTAATTAGCGATCGACTTTGAAGTATGAGTTATTTAAAAATTCTTTGTGTAATCCTTCCTTCAGCCATTTTTCTAATTCTTGGTTAATGACTCAATAAGTCTTATTATTTGCTCTCATTGTATTTTCCCATGTTTATTCCATAATAAATATCATATTTCGCAAGGATAGTCATGAAACCTTATGAGGTCCATAAACAATTCGGGACTCTAAAAATTGCATTTGATTCCAAACAGATCATAACCAACATCCTTTCACAACCATACTAAATGTTATACAAACTAAATGTATGTGAATCCATCTCAGTACTGAAACTATCTGTGGTTTATTTTTAAACGCTGTTATAATTGGCAATTCTTATAATAGAATTAAAGGTGTTTATTGCATAATACAAAAGTATGTACGACTTTCAGACAGTAAGATGTTTTCCTAATCTTGGGAGTATATTATTAACTTTCATATTGATATATTGTTAACTTTAATTTGATGTGTCTAAATACCTTCTGTTGGCCATTTTGGTGGCTTTAGGTTGTAGCCTAAAGCACTCCCAATACAATAGTTGAACAACATGGATTTTCATTGATTTTAGTACTGGACATTACATGATAATAACATGTCTGGTCAATCCTAGTCATGTCTACAATGACTATTAAAAACATAATTTATGTCGCATCATCAATTAGGGCAATTCCTGTCTTAATCTAGACGGTATAAAAAATTATTAAGATACATTACATCATCTCTTATCGTTTGTCTGGTCCAAAATATTTTCCATTCTTGTTTTTTAATTATATAATAATCTAAACAGCGTTTAAAAAAACCACTTGCGTACACACAGTATTAAGCTATTTCGTATCCTTTACAACAAACTGATGATTTAAATGCATTACATTAACGTCTTAATAATAATCTCCGCCCGCCATTGTCTATGCGTCACTCTTCATTTCCATCGTACCATAGACCATGGAAATTCCATTCTTTATGGAGACGCTGTAATATAGATATTTCGCCAACAATTATTTCATTTTATCCAAGGATAACAAAATTACAAATTATTCTGATATTTTTTTAAATTGCTGTTAATCTTTATATTTGATATTTAAAGTTATTGTACTGTTTTTTTTTTGTCAAATTAATAACTTTTTGTAATGTAATGTTTGTTATGATTTGGTGGCCAGATTACAGAATCTCCTAAGTTAGACATCAATGGCGGTGGAATCACATCGTTTTCAATGCATGTATATTGGCTGTGATTGTCTATGGCAGGGCGCCATTGTGAATTCCTTATCTGTTGTTTGCGTTCCGTTTTACGCAGAACATTGCGTGAATTGTGGTTCTTAAGCGCGGTGCATTATTTACAGTTTCGATATTTATTATTCCAGATTAAAATGTTTGATCAAATTTTATATTTAATTATTTTAATTAAATTTTCATAAGGCCTATCTAAATGCCAATTTTTCCTTACTACAGGAAATAAATTATGTATAATATCCAGTTTTTAATCATAAATTATATTCAGCGGCTATAAACTGTGCATACAAAAGCTAAACATTATTCTAGTAACGTGGACTTCTCGCGACTATCAGTTAATTTTTTCACGGAAAAAAATCTAATCAAATAGCACCAAAAAGCAAATTCAATACAAAAATAATTTAAAGGCACCATATTTTCTCCCTTTAAATATACATTCGCTAGTGCAATACTGAAGGTCTATAGACAAGTTTTTTTTTTGGTATTTTTGTAGATTTGTACTGTGCTCAAGCTCATAGATTTTTACTTTCCCTACCAGTTTCACTCATCATTTAATTTCCGATGTTATTAAAGAAACAAATCAAACTGATATCAAAAAAGCACAGTACAATAAACCGAGCGTTGAAATCAATTTGAGTGCATTTGAAATTGCATTTAACCTTATATTTACATACGGTGCGTAGCGCAAATCAGGATTACCTAAGCTACACGTGACCCCTTGGAGCCAACAGCCAATATATACGCAAAGAATTGTGTCCAACCTTTGTTTAGATGGCGTTTTGCAATGTGAGTGGATGCGAGTGACCGTGACCGTTGTGCGTTGTGAAGTCGTCGTCCAACATGTTGGCCATGTCGGGTTGGGTGTTGGCGTCGCTGGCGGCTCGCTCCGAGTGCAGGAAGCTGGCGGACACGTGGCCAATGTTGGACGTTGGCGCGTGCACGTTGCCGTTGTTGGTAGGTTGGTGTTGGTTGGGCGGCGCGTTGTCGATAGTTTGCTGTTTTGATGTCACCTGCTCGTGGCTCTTAGTGTCCTCAGTCTGGAAGTAAAACAATATATAACAATTTAATTAATTAATGAAATTCAATTCTGAAGGGTTAAGCAAAGATGCTTCAACCAACCCACAACAAGATGTGAAAGAATCATTGCATTGCCATGGTCAAATTCCAACTCTAAGTACATAAGATATATTTTGAAGAGTGAATTTGTTTTTATATTTACATATCATTGTAGTTAGACTCTGTGCTGACATTAGGCAATCAAGGCCAGCGTAGACCGGGGCGTCATGGCAAGAAATTTGATTTTTTATCAAATCAAACAACCTAGTTAGGTGCTGTAGGAAATTGTTGACTGTGAGATATTTTAACATATTGTTGTGGATATCCTTGGGGGAGACTAAAAATCAGTTTTATACTTTCTATATCTAGACATGGAGAGGAAAAAAATAAATAAGAATGTTATACTAACGTTATTTTGTTGGGACAGTCCCAGTAGGTCGGCGGTGAGGTTACCGTTATTGGTGGCGGTATTGTTGGTGTTTGTGGTAGTGATAGTGTTCACTTGCTCTGAACTCGTCACTGTCACTGACTCTTGCGTCACTTGCGTTGATTTTGTTTCTTCCACCTGAGAATAAATAAACAAATATACAGGGTGAGTTTTTCAAGTGGGCGTGGATGGCCAAATCCGAAACTATGAGGTATAGCGAAAAATGTCCAAAGGACTTACGAGCCCGATTTTGATGAAAACTAAAACTGCAATCTTAGATTTTTGATAAATCGATATGCCTAGGTAGGAATCGAATCCAATGATGTTGAAAAAAAAAACACATGCTGTATTATTACACCATTCGATAATATTTCTAAAAGGGATCAATTTCTGGAAAGTAATGACACACGTCAAATTAAATGAAAGATGAAATTTAGAAAAAATCAATTTTTTCTTCATTCAATACTCTACCTGGACGGAATTTGAGCTGACCATCAAGCGCAGTGTTGTCACTACGCCGGCCCAGTGTAAAAACTCTCATACCTGACTAGTGTTAAATCCCAGTAGATCCCCGGTGCTGACATTTCCGTTGTCCTGTGTGGCTGTGGCGGCGGCTACGGTCGCGGAGGCAGAGTCCCCGGGCACGGGCGCAGGGGCGGATGCCGTGGGCGCGGGCGGTGCGGGCGCTACGGGCGCGGGCGCAGGCGCGGGCGCAGGCGCGGGCGCGGGTGTGGCTGCGGGCGCGGGTTTCTCTTGCTGTTTTTGTTCTTCTGCTTGCTGGAATGAGAAATAATATAGGTTCTAGAATGTCTAGTTAGATGGCATACGTTTACATTTTAAAATATATCTTAGTTGAATTGATATTAAGTTGACATTAGATTGACAGAACAGCAAGTGAGTACCTAAAATTAACTAAAAAAAAACATCTTTATAGTAAAATCTTGCAAATCCATGTATTGTTTGTTCTGCTGGTGATTACCTTCCACTTAACACAAAATATAAACATTATGCAATATTCAATATGTTAAGATATTCATCTAAAAATTACCACTTGAATATTATTATTTTCAGCAGTTAAATTCATTCTTATTTTGCGTTACAAATCATTGCAATAAATATAATAATATTTTATGCCATTATAATTTAGTTTTGTACAGAAATATACAACATAATTATATTACTCAGCATACCTTCCTAAGCCTAGTCCTCGCCATGATGGCTTCAACGCGCTGCTTCCGAAGCAGTCGTTCCTTCTCCTCCTTCTCCGCTTCTTCTCTGCGCAAGCGCTCCGCTTCTTCAGCCGCTTTGCGCTTCTCTTCTTCTTCTCGAAGTCGCGCTTGACGTTCGGCTTCTTCACGGACTTTTCTTTCCGCTTCTTCGCGTTCTAGTTGCTGTTGCGCCTGGAATGTAGCAGGTAATTAAATAATTGGATATTTACAAGCGACTTTATAAGAGTAGCTTATCAATTTGATTGGTATTTTAGTTATCAACATACGAATATCGACGATTGCCGAAAGTCGTTGGATGGAGGCAGCTTATCTGAGGCTTTTCTATAGTAAAATCATTTATTGTTCTCAGTAGTACCACGTAGAACCATTACTAGAGTTAAGTCTCCACTACCATGTACCCTCAAAATGTGAAATAGATTCCTGGACCAAAAACCACAGTGTGACGTGTTTACGAGTGACAGAAGATTATTCATGTTAGAGTGTCTGAGGTTTTGCGAGCGCGAAGTATGTATGTAATTTTAATACGTATATACATATGTTAACACTGTAATGTTGCATAATAGCATAAACTTTGTGTTGAATAGTGAATAGTATAAGTGGTGTCTGTAACCGTTCTAATAAATAAAATAAAATAAAAAATAAAATGATTCGGAGGATGATGAAAATAGCGTTAAATACTATTGTTTAAAACCGACGACTGTTTTTCTCCAACAACTTTGTAACAATATAAATCTATTCAGTCTATATTATATCTATATCGTATTCAGCCGACTATTCTGGGATAGATAGGGATATCTAACCTCGATAGCTTTCCTAAGTTTCTCCTCCTCCATGCGTCGCTGCAGTTGCGCCAGTTCTCTCGCCTCTTCTTCTTCGCGACGTTGACGCTCCTCCTCCAGCCGCTGCCTCTCTGCTTCTTCTTCTGCTTCGCGTTGCAGTCTGAGAAGTTGTGTTAATATTTTTGAACTCAACTTATGGTTGATAAATTGATTCTTATGGTTGATAAAATTTATTTGATTCACGTAATTAATGTGTGTTGGGACATTCGGTGACAGTAAAATTTTATATTTGTTTATTTACAGGATTAAGTGAGGTCATGTATTTTGATAGTAAGAGTTTTAATAATGTTTATTATTTTTTATACACAGGGTGTATATCAAGACTGCTACCGAAAAAGAAAATAATTTTAGTGACTACAAATAAAATACAACTAACGTTTTCGCAAAGAAATGAGACATTTTTGTTGGATTTTTTAAATATATTGTGTTCGGACGGTAAATCCATAGTGTTCTACCATTATGATATACCCAGTCCAGTCTTATTATATACCCATGTATCCAGTATATTGTACATTCTCTTGTATGTATAGAAATTGAGTTAGTGAGTTGAAACAATATAATGTATAAAATAGTTAAGAGGAACAATATAGTGTATAAGTAAGTGAGTGAGTACCTCTGCCTCTCGAGATCTGCTTGTCTCTCGAGTTCCTCTCTGGCGCGGCGCCGTCGCTCTGCGAGTGCCGCCTTGGCCTCCTCCTCCGTAGTGATGCGACGACCTGACATCGACGCTGCGAACAACATATCAACATTCTAACCTTCATCATCATCACCATCATTTATATATTATGAGAGGTTATTTACCTCTTTAGTTCAATGTTTTGTCACCCGTTTTGCACGGAGGGAAATGGACATTATTTATTTCCAACTCCTCCTATTAATTTAGCTTTCAGATTAATTTCATTGCGGGTTAAAGACTAGAGATTTGGCGAGCTTCAATGCTCGGTGTCAAAACATTGCGTGCTTGTTGATCCTGCGACACAGGAATTCCAGTGGCGGGTGTGAGGGCGGGACAGTCACCAGCCTATTCGCGTCCACCGCTGGACATAGGCCACTTCTATGGCACGCCACTTGGATCGATCTTCAGCCCATCGTCTCTAACCGCTACCGATATCTTTCGGATACCATCACTCCACCTGGTTGGAGGGCCTCATACACTACGCTTGCCGAGACGCGGTCTCCACTCGAGAACATGTCTAACCCAACCAGTGACCAGCCCACTGCCACTTCAGCTTGCTGATCCGTATCATTCTAACCTTACAGTATCTACAGGGAATATCAAGACTGCTACCGAAAACGAAGCTAGGTGGTAGTTTTAGTGACTTCAGACACGATGCAACTAAATTTTGTGTAAAAATTGCGACGAATTGTTTTTGTTATTTTTTTTCTATCGTCGTAAATACATAGTTTTTCCTAAAATAATAATGTACATCCTCTTATTTTTAAATACTTTGCGGTACTATCAATTGATCGATATAAAACTATCGATCTACGATCCAAACACGATGATATCCAAAACATCACAAACAATGTCACTTTTGTTTTCTATTTGCGAATTTTTTTATTTGCATCGTATCTGCAGTCACTAAAATTCAGTTTCATTATCGGTCGCAGTCTTACTATAACCTGGCGTTTTTAAATAAACTGCATAAATATTACTTTTCCATACCAATCCAAAAATGTATTTAAAAATATAATACCGGTCATCTCATTTTCTTCAGTCTTCTCTTGCGAGGGCTCTTTGCGTTCCTCCCTCTTCTCCTCTCTAACTTCTTTCACTTCTCTAACTTCTTTAATTTCTTTCTTTTCGACAGGCTTCTGTACTTCTGCGGGCTTCTCGCTCGTCTTCTCTTCGCTTGCGTCCATCTGTTCGGGTTTCGTTTCTTCATTAATTTCTACTGTATCTTTGTTCTCGTTTGTCTGGAAAATAAAATTTCGGATATTATTATTGGCCATTTGTGTTCCACTGCTGGGCAACTACTTCACCTACTTTTCTACTCAGCTCTTTTCTTTCCTACCGTTTCGTTCTATTACAACTTAGGTTATAGCATGATATTTTTTACATATTTTTCAAAATAACCTTATACTACAAAATAATTTTCCAATTGAGAATCATAAATAAACTTATATAAAAGGAGTATGGGGAGATTAAGGTATTATGATAGGCTATGGCAGGTATAATTTATAAAGACTTACTGGTGATAAGTCCCTCATATGTGAATAGCCTCCTGGGTAGGGTATCCTTCAAATCAAAACACAACAGTAAAAAAATAATAATAAAGTGAATTTACACGGTTGTGAATTAGGAGAAATATTCTAATACTACCCAGATGGCTTCTCACTTTGAGAGACTTACCAGTAAAAGGTAAAGTGTAGTAGTATAGTGTACCTGTATTGTATCGGCGTCTCTCTCTTGCACTTGCAACGCCTCGAGTTTCTGCGTCACCTCGGCCGCGCTCACTTGAGTCTTGTCGCCGCACGTCGACGATACAGACGACACCGCAGACACTGACGACGCGCCAGGCTACAGGACATAATGGTAAATAGCTTAGATTATATACTCGTCTAGATGACACATCACACCTCACCTCACGGCTCAAAAAAAGTCTACCAAATTTGGTAGACTCGCTTCTCACGTACGTCAGTGTCATTTGAACTACATATGGATAACGTGCTCCCGAAAAATAATTAATTATGCCGGTTTGTGCTGTCGAATTGTATCGCAATTGTGTGGGAAAACTGTATAATAATACCAATATCACTTTCTATCGGTAAAATTATTGTTAAACCACTATTATTTGAAGAAAACATGAACTTTTAATTCATTATTTTGAAGATGAGTTTCATTGGACAGTGTTGTCAATTTATTACTAGGAAGATTTGTTGAAACTATGGGAGAAACTATAAAACACAAATATCATTACATAATATTTCGATCAGAATAACAACAAGAAGAATGGCATTATTTATTTAATGAGTAAATAATACTTACCTACACGATATTAATGAAACCCACGACGACATGCACTTCATAGTAATTTTATGAATTCTTTGCCTTGCATGTGTATTACCATTCAAAATTTCAATTTACGGGGTACTGCTATTGTCATCTTTGAAGAAACAGCGAGAACTTATTCAAGGTCCTAATAATTTTTTTAGACTTCCTACGGATTCCGTACTAGCAAATTGCTGGAGAGACATTACACAGCGGAAACGAAAAGAAGACCATTCGTAGCCTCACATGACTTCATTGTGTGTTCCGAACATTTTACTTATGATGATTTATATTTTACATAAATACAGAAATCAGATAACAGCCCAGGCAATAAATCCAAAGAGTTAATTCTATTCGGAAACAAACACTAGGAGATGGGTTTAGATCTTTATTGTTTTTACTAAAATGCGTTATAAATATAATTAATAGTATGATTACTTTAAATAAAGAAAAAATATTTTATTTAACCTATTTTGTATGTCAAATAATGGGGAAAAGTTAAGTTAATAATCTGGAGTAGGCATCCCTAAACACACACACCTTGACAGTTGGATTACAATAATTACACGACCCGTACTCACACATATCAACGAAAGTGAGGACACTTTTAGCGCATCGTTTGTTGACATTGCTCAATCTAGACGAGTATGTAATCTAAGGGTAAATAGGTAGTCATATACATATGCCAACCCGCACTAGGCCAGCGTGGTGGACTATATGGCCTAAGCACTCTCAATCGTACTGTCGATTGTAGAGTAGGCCCGTGCCCTGCAGTGGGACGTATATGGGCTGATACAGATACATATACAGGGTATATCAAGACTGCTACCGAAAACGAAGCCGGGTGGTAGTTTAAGCGACTTCAGACATAATGCAACAGAAAAAGCGAGCAGGAGTAGGACAAAAATCACGAAATGTCACAAGGGGGGGTCTAGTAAAATTTGGAGACTGTCCCACCCTCACACCCACCACTGTAACTCCTGTGAGCCAGGATCAACAGTGGCACGCAATGCAATGACACCGAGCATTGAAGCTCGGCGAGTCTCCGGGAATGTGGAACGAAATTAATCAGAAAGTTAAATTAATAGGAGTTGATTTTTTTTTTATTTTTTTTTTAATGGCCAGGCATAGTAGCGGCATTGCACCTGATGGAAAGTGCCAATGCCGCCCAGGCAGAGTATCCATTGGCATCGGACGGCAGTCCCATGCCAATGGAAACAATTATGCCGGCCTGCTTAGGTGCCTCTTCACACCACGGCACATGGAAATAAATTATTGGTGGTAAGGTGGAGGCAGTGTGTTTGCGAGCGTGTATTACGTACCTTGTCGTTGTCGTGCGCGGCGTCCTTGTTGTTGTGCGCGGGAGAGAGCGCGCGGCCCGGCGACGCGCTCCACGACTTGCCGCGACCGCTCTGCGTATACGTAAGTGCACTTATACTATACACTACTGACTGTACTGGGTATATCAAGATTGCTACGGAAAACGAAGCCGCTGGGTGTTTTAGTGATTAGGAATAATGTAATTAGTTTAGCAAAGAAAAGAGACAGTTTTTTTGTGATTTTTTCAAATTTCTTGTGTTGTGGTAAAAATATAGTTTTTGATAAAATAATAATTGAAATCCTTGTGTAGCATACCGTCTTTAAAAATTAAAGGGTGTAGTCTACTATTTAGCATGTATGTACCACCCTAAAAAAGACGAAAAGAAAAATTACAAAAAACAAAAACATTGCTTCTTTACCCCCTACATTTTTAGTTGCTTTGTGTCAGAATTAAGTTAAACTATTACACGGTTTCGTTTTCGGTAGTCTTGATATACCCTGTATAATAATCGAGTAGATATACGCTTTACACTTGTTATTACATTCTACACAAATATTAACTAATTTGAAATCATCAATGGTAGACGCGTGCTATCGGATATCGTAAGAGTTTGTGAAATGTTGAAATAATTTTCATCAATTTATTAAACTGTATAAGATCACCGCATTCACACGTGCATTATATGAATATATTTTTGGTTTCTTATTTAATTAACTTTAAAAAAGCATAAACATGACATTAATATCTTTGATACGAAATATTAATATTATATCGAAATATAATATTAATATTCATTCAAAAGTCTTACCTTATCGTGTTCTTTGGATGGCTTTGGCTTTCTGTGTACAGGCGGTTTGCCGTCTCCCGGCGTCGCTGGAATCACTGCAACATTCAAACGTATTATTCACACATTATTCTTACTCTCAACTAGTTTGGTTGGATACATTACTAGATTGGCGGTTATCGAAACCGATTCAGAGATGGGCGGAGTTTCGCCTGGGTGGCTACTATCAAAAACGATATTCGATATATCGTGCGATTCCACGTGTTATAGTAATCCCCCTGGCTCGCGTCGAAGAGCTATTATTGACGTGACTGGGTCAACGAGGGGCGTCTCAAGCTCATTCATATAATAGTCATCCTTCCTAGCAGAAGGTGGGTACCGAAATATTTGGTTAGTATATTGGAACAGGTTATACCAATTTTAATGATTCAACTCGGCACAATAATATGCACGCGCGGCGCGGCGTGGAAAGAATACCTATACGTTGGGTTGGAAATACCAATATATCTTGCTCTTTCATCGAGGCATGCACCTAAAATAGTCTGTCAAAAGATCTTGTGAATCATAAATTGAAAGTTCCATACACAATGGACAAGTGACGTCGTGGCCAATAAGTTGAGCTGTCGTAACAAAAGTCTAGAAATTAACATGCTGAGTTCACTCTAATCTGCCTGATTGCCTCTGTATTACGGTACGGTTTCAAAGCCTCTCGAAAGCCTCTTGAAAGTTACTCGAGTTCGAATACCTGGTCGGGCAAAGTGAGATTGGATTTTCCTATTTATTAGCAGCCCGTAGTCAAGAATTTGTGCCCGATATGACGATAGGCTCACCTTCTATCACATCGTGGGACGGAACAAACCTCCTGGCACCTCTGCCTACCCCTTTTGGGAAAAAGGCGTGGGACATAAATACATAAGGTGTGAGTCTATGTATGTATGTGTGTATGTATGTATGTATGTATGTATGTATGTATGTATGTGTGTATGTATGTGTGTATGTGTGTATGTATGTATGTATGTATGTATGTATGTATGTGTGTATGTATGTGTGTATGTGTGTATGTATGTATGTATGTATGTATGTATGTATGTATGTGTGTATGTGTGTATGTATGTATGTATGTATGTATGTATGTATGTATGTATGTGTGTATGTATGTGTGTATGTGTGTATGTATGTATGTATGTATGTATGTATGTATGTATGTATGTGTGTATGTATGTATGTATGTAGTATCACCTGGTTTAGGCGAGTGCGCGTGCAACGACACGGGTCTCGGGCGGCGCGGCGCCGTGTGCGCGCGTCGCGGCGCCTCGCCCCCCGCGCCCGCCGCCCCCGCGCCCGCCGCCCCGTCGCGAGACACGCAAGGAGTGGTGGCCGCGCTACTGGCGCCGCTGCCGCCCACGGCCACGGTCTCCACTACACCCGCTGTGCACGAGTGTTATGTACTTAGCCCCATGTATTTTGTCACAATGTGCAATTTTATACAGGGCATATTAAATCTGCTACCGAAAACGAAGTAAGTTGAGTGGTAGTTCTAGTGACTTCATACACAATGTAACTAAAAATTCTATAAAAAATCTCGATATTTATTGTGATGTTTTAAATATCTTATTTGGGTAGTAAGTACATATTTTGTTCCAAAATAATACTTTACAACCTATTATTATAAAAAACGCTATGGTATAAAAAGCTTAAATTATTATTTTAGCTAAATTATAGATTTACAATCGAAATACGATATTTAAAACAAACAGACAAAAAAAAACATGAACTTTTTATGTAATTTCAGTTGCATTGTGTATGAAGTCACTAAAACTACCACCCGGCTTCGATTTTTGGCAACAGTCTTGATAATATACTTGATACTGAATGTGTAAATTTTATAATTTTAAGTAATTTTGTGTTCATATAAGTAATTATGTAAATTATTCAAATATGTATAATTGCTATACAATATAATATTTCAATTTAACTTTAAAGTAAAGCTTATTAAACTTCTAGATAAATAAAAAGGCATGCCAATTGGTATAGTAAAACTAAAATTTTAATCTAGCGTATTAAAAATTCCAATTATTATAACTACCCACAACCAAATTATTGAAAAAAATAATGAATAAAATAAACAATTTTAAAAATATTCTATTCAAATGTAGATAATTTAAATCCTAATTATTTAAAATGCATTCAAAACATCGAATCTCACGTAATAGCGCGCGGTGTCGACACAATCGATAAGCTACGGAATAAAACATACACATATAATATATTAATTATACTTATAACAATAGCTTATTTACAACAGCCAAGCAGCAGCACATGGACATAAGCTTGTATGTTAATGAGTTGCGCTTATATATTCAATTGTTTTATATACTTTTGCATATGTAGGTACCAAATATTACTCGGTTCCTAAATGCTTCTTACTTCTGGCAATATTGCTAGTCTAAAACCTACTCTATTGCTGCATAATCGCTTTAATGTATAACAAAGCTGTACTATTACCCTGCCAAAAAGCCTATCGATATAATACAGTATTTAACAAAAATATGTCATTCGTGCCAACTGGAAGATTTGAAAATGTATACATACAAGGGTTGCTAGGGCAAATTCAACCTTAAAATACAACGGACTGTATAAGTCATTGACCCGAGAAGTCACTCAGCTGTTTGTAATTTTAAAGATCCTTTCTTAGGGCCAGCCCAGACTGGGACGGCATGGCAAAGGATTTAAATTTTACCAAAGGATTTTAAAACTTATCCGATGGGAATACGACATAATTTCCAATTTTTGAAATACCGTGGCATCAAAAAACATTTCTCAATGCCGCGACGTTTATTCAATAAATTGAAATGTATGTCGTATCTCCCACCTTTTAAGGTTGAATATCCTTTGAAAACAATTAAATTCCTTGCCATGTCGTCCCGGTCTTCGCTGGCCTTTTAGGACCGATTTTAATACAAAAATGTCATTTTTGACCTTTTCCATGTCGTATTACTAAAAGAATATCCTTCACAGTCACACAAACAACAAATTTCCATTAAACACTACCAAGCATCCAATACCGACACCAAACTACCCCGGTAATTCTTTTCCGCCTCACCTCGCGGCGTGTTCACTCCTGTGCCGGCGATGGAGGCGGGTCTCGGTTTCCTCGGCGCGGAAGTGGGCCTCCGCACCACGCCGGGTGTTCCGCCCGCCGCCGTGGACAATGCACTACCCGGCCTCGAACCCGGTGTCGTCTCGCCGGACCGCGGCTCTGTGTGTTACCTCGCTTATTTACACTGTACTGGGACGGTACTAGTCTACCGTGTGTGTTTCCATTGAAAACCAATGATGGTAACATGAGTGTTATATAGAATAGCAGTCATTAAGATACTAGAGGGGATATTGTGAACAAATGTAATAAGAGTGGTACATGTACCGCTATTTGAGACTATCAGTGCAATGTCATCTAACCCTGCGAGTTATCGTATAGGTAACAAAACATCGATGGTTCCTGTGTTAATTATGAAACTGATTAAATGAAATTATTGTTTTGTTGCACTTAAAGCGAGTAGAGGTAAAGATTTATTGCCACTTCTTCGCTCAAACTGAATTCAAAGATCGGTTCAAAGGGACAAAACATTCGATACGTGAAATAGGTTTATAAACCTGTATAATCAGTAAACTTGTTTTGAAAAGAGCGACGCTAGAGTTTCTTGCCCGTTCTTCTCTGGCAAAAACAGCCTTGTGAACCGGGGGCCCTACTATATAAATCCGAAACGAAGTTCGAAACTTCGTGACGTTTTTCATTTCGAAACCTACTCTGTAACACGAAATTCGAATCTTCGGATCGAAGAATGAATTATTCCAATATATCGACAATACGAACATTTACAGAGTAGGTACATTCGTATCGTCACAAACTTCGTTCGTCCGAAGTTTCGAACTTCGTTTCGGATGAATATAGTAAATAAAAATGTAAATGTTCGGATTGCCGATATATTCGAATCATTCATTCTTCGATCCGAAGTTTCGAATTTCGTGTTACAGAAACGAAAAACGTCACGAAGATTCGAACTTCGGATTTATATAGTAGGGCTTGTGTTAGTGGAAAAAGAAAAAGTAACTGAATCTAAATTTCTGATGTATGACATTTTATGGGTTCAATTATTATGGATTCAATTTATATTTTCATTTCATTTCAATTAAAGGCTAATTTTCCTCTGATACACTCATAACTGATTCTGTCTCTGTTATTCTAACGAGATTTCACTACTGGATTTCTATGGTCTGGGTTGACGCACAGATTTTGTTCGTAGTGTCCACTCTAGCACAATATCTCAATGACTGCAGTATATACCTGAATAGGAAGTCTATTGTTGGCGCAATAATAATAATTTCTTAAAAGTCCATTTAGTCCTGACCCCACATTAAGATCTAAATATACTGTCTTAGGTATCAGAAATCACCTTTTTGGGCTTTCAATACCCAAACTTGAAAAAGGTATTTGTGTTTAAAAACATTTAATAGATGTGTATCAGTTTATAGAGCTAGCTCTTAACCAATTGCGCTAAGGAGTCTGTAATATAACTCAATATTTAATAAACTTTTGTTCTATTTTCTTTATTGCGCAAACAATAAACTTTATTTTTGATTTCGTATGAGATGAATTTTAATAATGTTATTATACGCCGTCCGCCGCCGCCAAATCCCTTCACCTCCAGACCGTATGACTCTTGCTGTGTTGGGGTAAATGAAAATCATTGTGATAATGAAATGAATGGGATGGGATATGACGGAACTCAATTGTAAAAAAGTAATAAAATTATATTTTCCAAATTAAATAGAACAAATTTTGAAATAGCAATTATAAACAATAAAGGAATAATTAACAAAGAATTTTAAAGATGATTTATATGAATTAATATGTTCTTAAGGTCGATTGTATTTGGCAGTCAAAAAAGACCAGAAGAACTATTGTTCCCTCACATTACAAGTACTAATCCCATAGATATGAAAGGACAAACAATACCAAATTCGAAGGCAAAGTAATACATCATCAAATTGCCATTTGCATTTCAAAAAATTCAATTTACAACAATATTTCGAACCATATAGTACAGATTTGTACAAAAATATTTAGGTTAATACCTGTAGTATTTACAAGAAATAGATTAATTCATTAGGCTTATACCTAGAAATCATATAAAACAAACCTGTAAATTGATAAAAATACCCAAACACAAAGACATTTGTACTAAAACTGAAACCACACGAGTAAATCACCCAATTTTCTAGAAAAGTCAAGATTTTCCACACACAAAAACCATGTCAAAAGCGATATATTTGCCCCGTTTTAGCCACAAGAAAAACCAGCATGTCCCCAATTATTTACATATATTAAGCTCGTAACAATTAGCAAAGCTCAAACGCTTATGCAAACCGCTTGAAGCTCAAAGCAACGGTCCATACGGATGGTGTCCTGATTGTTAATTTTCAAATTTAATTTTGTTTTAGTGTTTTTATGAGTTTGTTATCACATTTTATTTTACATAAATTTTAAATACAAGATTAAAAAACAAGGATTATTTTAGACTGGATTGGAGTTAACCAAAAACAAAAAAGGGGTAAATAAAAACATTTCGGAATAACGAGAACAGACAATTTACTGATTACTTTAGGTATACCTTGTTAAATGTTAATATGTGGAAGTGATAAGTTAAAACCTTAGCCTTCGACTGGATGATACCTTACAAAAGAGGGTGGAGAGGGGTAGGGGAACGAAGAAGTCATGAGTTGAATCCACAATATCCCCTTATTGTAAGGATTAGGGTAAGTAACGAAGGTATAATCCACCAAACCCAACAGACTTCAGTATATACTGGTCGTTACGTTTTGAAGGGCGGAATGTATGATATTTCAAAACTCAATATCCACTGGTAGAAACCTCGTGAAGGGGGCAACGGGGTGGGGTAACGTACGGGGATGAGTGATGAGTAAACAATTTCAAAACCATGGCATCCACCAATGTGGTTCACAATACACATAGTTAGACATCGTTTTAAGTAATGGGGGTAACGGGGTGGAGTAACATAGGAGAGTGGTTGATGAGTAAACAAGTTTAAAACCATGTCATCCATCAATGTGGTTCACAATACAAATAGTTACACATCTTTTTAGGGGTAACGGGATGGAGTAACATAGGAGAGTGGTTGATGAGTAAACAAATTGAAAACCATGGCATCCACCAAAGTCGTCCACAACACACATAGTTTGAAGTAATGGGGGTAACGAAGTGGAGTAACATAAGAAAGTGGTTGATGAGTAACCAAGTTCAAAACCATGGTATTCACCAATGTGGTTCACAACACACATAGTTTTAAGTAATGAGGGAAACAGGGTGGACTAACATAGGAGATTCTTAGATGAATAAACAAATTCAAAACCACGGCACTAACGTGGCCCAAAACACACATTTTCAAGATATTCCACCAAACCCAGCTACCAGCGGGGGGCATGAAGCGAAGCACCCAAGCGAGTAGTCTCATAGTCTTACGCGTCCTGTTGAGATGATGCATGGACGGCGAGGCGGAGTGTATGGGTCGTGCGGGCGGCAGGCGGTCGAGCCGCGTCATGGAGTGGGCCCTACCTGGCGCGCGGCCCAGGGGCACGGTGGGCACCAGGTCCGTGCGACGCCGAGCCACTGAAGACCACGCGGGAGGCGGCTGACGGTCAGGCTCGTCTGGAAGGCAATACTTTATACATACATACAGCCAACAGCATAGTCCTGAATCGTGGGTATCAGGAACTACGAGAGACTTAGTTCTCACCACAGAATACTAAACTAACAGAAGTCAAGCTCCATACAAAGCGCGCTAAATCAACGCACACATTGACAGCGTTCACCGACACGGATATTTCAAACCAGTCGAGACCACTGCGAGCGCGAGTGTCACCCGCTTCGGGCACGCAAATAGTGAGATGTTTTGTGCAAAGATGGAACAAATGAATAAAAGTTATTACACTTGTATATAAAACACCAGATTATAATAATTGAATATAAATTTAATTTAAAAAAACATATATTATACAAAAACAATTAAAAAAAAAACTTAGAATAATGACATAAACATTCTTAGCGAGTTCATAAATAAAATTAAAATTTGTTTATTTTATTATTGTGTTTTATATATTTTATTTTAAAATTCAATCAAACGATACGAGTGCTATTAACACGATACGTGTTTTCGCATAAGCCAGAGTTAACAACCCTTGCGCGAACGTCGAGCATAGTGTGAGTGTGGCAACAAAAGTGAAGTACATACACAAGCTTGACTTCTGTTAGTATTCTGTGGTTCTCACAAACACCCAGACCGCCGTCGGTGCGGTTTCGTCTGGAAGGCAACACTTCTTTATATACCCAACAATCACAGGCATATCCCACATATAAAGTTTTGTGTCCTGATCAGGAACTACGAGAGACTTAGGTGTCACAAACACTAAGATCCGAAACAATTGCCTGTGGATCACACAAATATGTGTTTCGGTGCGGGGATCGAACCCACGCACTCTTGTTTCAAACGGTAGGCTGACGGAGACTGTATACTGTGCAATGTATTTTACAGCATACATTATGAGGCTATCCCACAGTAATACTGTAACTCCTGTAAGCCTGTGACAGCGTGTCGCCTGGAATGTCTATAGTCCTTCGCAACGAAATTAATCCAATCATACGCGACGCCTGTTAAGTCAACAGCAGTGTTAATGCACTGTTGTGTTTTGGCGTGAAGGACATTGTAGCCAGAGTAACTACTGGACATATTAAGACCTAACATCTTATGTCTCAGAATTGCGAGCGCAGTGAAAAAAAAAAAGGTCTTATTTGGTTTTGCCATTGTCCATGAGCTATCGTATCGCTTACCATCAGGTGAACGGTATGCTCGTAACGCCGTTTATTGCAATTAAAAAAAAAGACAGACAACAGGGAAGTCAAACTACCACTCTAAAAATATTTGTAAACCACACAAATACGTGTCATAGTGCGAGGATCGAACCCGCGGCTTCTCTTTCACAAGTGGCGTTTCTTGTTACACTGTAAAATTGTTCGAGAACACTCGTTCGTATAGATATCTCAAGGTGGTAGATAATAATGTTATCAATCGAAGATCTTATGAAGTCCATTGCTGTCCATAGGCCTGCCATAAAGATCGAAGATCTAAATTATTTTTACATTGCTGAAGTGTTCCATGGTATATCTGCCTTATTATATTTATTTGATACTAATATTAGTATGTATAATATGTTAGTTTCTTCTTTCATCATCTTTTAATCATTTACAAAATCCCTGTTATATTATGGGAATAAACCCTCTAACCTGCAGTGGCTAGTATATGGATTGGCATACACATAATTTCTTTGTACACGTTTTTCTAACTACGAATTCAAATGCGAGCAAAATCATCGTATGATTATTTATCGAATATTGGAGTCCCAAATCATATTTTACAACAATTTAATAATACAGTCTTCATATTAATTATCTATCGTGAACTTACGTCCACATAAACACACGCCTTTTTCCCAGAAGGGGTAGGCAGCGGTGCCTTCAGGACACCCACATTAATTCTCCTTGTACGTTCCGTCCCATTATATAATAGGGCGCGAACTTGTGCCATATCGGGCACATCTTCCTGACTCCAGGTTGAATATAATGGATAGACTTCTGATAACTTTTATACTATTTTTGATCAATTTGACTCTGTTTCTTATTAAGAAGATATCTCAAGATATTTTTGCTCGCAATCGCTTTTAAAATACATCAAAACAACTTACAGTAACTCGCGAACATCACTAGTCCTTGTGCAGCCGGAAAGTAAATTAATTTTAAACATCAAAAAAATAAAAACAAATATACACATTTACAATTTATACATTGTTTTTCTTCGTGACAAATTCGCCTTTCTAGTAACCTATTAAAATTCAACTTATAACTAATAACTAAAGTACTTTGCCGCATGCAACCGAAAACCGTTTGCTCCTGCAATCCATTTATCTACAACGCTATTTACATTCGTAAACTGTATGCGGCGTGAAAGCGACAAGCGACACCTAGGGTCTCGACCATCCAAAACCAATTACGTTCAGGGTTGCCACGCGTTGCATTTTGAGAGGAGTACTAGACGCACATAAAGTAAGATTTCTACCCGACGGATAAGTCCTATTTTTAATTGACTAGTGTATCCTTTTACAAATGAATTTTACAATAAAAGATGTGTAACTTGCATTATTGTATTTGCTAACTAAAATCTCTATCTGTCTATCCATCCAAGACATAATTAAACAATTTTATTTTTGAAACATTACAAGCGTAATATAAACATTCAATCTACAAAACAACAAACTGTTTCATCTTTGTTTTTCTTACACACGATATTTTAGAATCAAAACTTTTACTACAAATTCTATTTTTATATATTTTTCTCCACACTGGCAACCCTGACACTAGCCGTCTACAACGCGCCACCCCTACATCCGCTACGTCACAGTACACAATACCTTTGTTGTCAGTGTCTGAGGAGTCGAGCTGCAACGCCGAGGCGCGCCTCGTGAGCGGCGCAGAAGCGAACATCACATTGGTCGTTGATGCGGCCCTGGAAAATTACGATATTACTATTCAATGTTGGATACTGTGGTTTCGTTGTTTAGTGTGTTGCATTTAAGGTTGTGCCGTTACAAATATATATTTTTTTAATTAAGAATTTAATGGAACTAAAATATGAAAGTTAACACATAAATTGATTAAATTTTTTTTTTACAATAGAATATGATTTTATTTAATATTTTATCGATATTTTATTATAGCAATGGAAAATGAATCAATTTAATATTGAGAAATGAAAAAAAAAAAAAACAATAAAAAATACAATTTCAACAATGTTACGTAATTATATTAGGATGAAATATTCGCAAAATTAAATGTAGAAGGCCATAAAAATGTACAAAATAATAGCATAATTAAGGATTTACAGAACAAGTCACTTAAGTGTAACAATAAAAGCGAAAAAATCAACATTGCGTGTTTAGAAAGCGATTTGGTGCGCAAAAACTTAACAATATGCTAGAAGCGAATTATGCACAAGAAGCAAAGTATTCTGAATATTATAAAACTGTTAAATATTCTTTGTAAATGTATACAACATTGTTCGTTATTATACAGGGTATATCCAGACTACGACCGATATGAAGCCAGGTGATAGTTTAAGCGAATTCAGATACAGTGCATCTAAATATTTTACTGGTGGCAAGGTCTCTCATATGTGAGAGGCCATCTGGGTAGGTACCACCGCAATGTCTATTTCTCCCGTGAAACCACACTGCGTAAATACACTGTTGTGTTTCAGATTGAAGGACATTGTAGCCAGAGTAACTACTGGACATATTGAGACTTAACATCTTATGTCTCAGGATGACGAGCGCAGTGGAATGTTGCTACTGTTTATGAGCGGTCGTATCGCTTACCATCAGGCGAACGGCTTGCTCGTCTCGTCATTCATTGCAATAAAAAAAAAAAAAATTGCGAAGATGGCGACGTTTTTTTGTACCGTAATATTTGGGTGGTACATACATAGATTTTCCTAAAATGAATGACACATTTTTTTATTCCTGAATAGTGACTCTCAATTTAGTTGGGCCAAGGCTCTAAAGTCGAGAAGAAAACTTGATATGAGATCAAGAGAATTTGACAATCTATGGTCTTATAATAGAGGTTGCATAAATGCCCAATACAATTGCCGGAGCTGGTAAAAAGTTTGTCCCTGGTAATCCTTCCGTGAGGCAGTGGAATAGCTCCGGTCAAGCGACGACGACGTTAGAGGCTGGCTGTGAAACGTGAGGCCGCGGGTTTGATCCCCATCGAGATAAATATTTATGTGATCCACAGGTATTTGTTTCAGGTCGCGGTGTTGGAGACAGAACATTCTCTCTTCGTTCCTGATACCCACGATACAAGACTCGATCTTAGTGTGGGATCGAGACTATGTAAGTGACTGTTGGGTGTATTTATTTATTTTAACGCAACACAAAACGTATCTTCACTTAAAATATTATAGTTTTATTCTCTCAGTTGAATTACCGCATCGTTTAAAATTGCACAACGCCATCAAAGTGCGAGTCGGGGACAAACGGCGGGCGGCAGAAGGGCATTGTTGCTGAGACAATGGCGCGTCTATGGCGTAATTATAGGAAGGACGGTGACGTCACCGGGTCAGCGGACCGCGGCGGAAGCGGCCGTGGTTTGCGGGTTGTGGGGTGTGGTCGCAGTGTTGGCGATTAGCGGGAAATATAGTATATGCAAAATTAATAGTTGTAAGATACTTTCATAGTGTACACCATGCTGGTTTAAGTGCAAGCAGTAACACTTGATTATATCATTCTGATTTAGAAGCAAAGGATTTGATTTTTAGTGAAATATCGGATATTGAAACGTCAATACAATAAAATTTTATCTAAGTTAAGCAACGTACCGGGTATATCAAGACTGCTACCGAAAACGAAGCCGGGTGGTAGTTTTAGTGGCTACAAACACAATGCAATTAAAAATTTCGCATAGAAACGCGACAATTATTTTTTATGATTTTTTAAATATCGTCGTTTTCGGGTGGTAAATCCATAGTTTTTGCTAAAATAATAATTTAAACTCTTTTATACCTTAGAGTATTTATAAATAAAAGGGCATACACTATTATTTTAGGAAAAAATGTATTTACCACCCAAATATGGCCATAGGAAAAAAAATAACAAAAAAAATTGTCGCTTTTTTTTGCAACTTTTTCTGTTGCATTATGTCTGAAGTCGCTTAAACTACCACCCGGCTTCGTTTTCGGTAGCAGTCTTGATATACCCTGTATAGTATAAAAGTTATTTAAGTGATTTAAACGACTACCAAGGTAAAATCATGCAAACTTTTCTTGCGACATTCAAAAAAATATACCGGGTATCTCAAGACTGCTACCGAAAACGAAGCCGGGTGGTAGTTTTAGTGACTACAAACACAATGCAATTAAAAATTTCGCCTAGAAACGCGACAATTTTTTTTATGATTTTTTAAATATCGTCATTTTTGGGTGGTAAATCCATAGTTTTTGCTAAAATAATAATTTAAACTCTTTTATACCTTAGAGTATTTATAAATAAAAGGGTATATACTATTATTTTAGGAAAAAATGTATTTACCACCCAAAAATGGCCATAGGAAAAAAATAACAAAAAAAAATTGACGCTTTTTTTTGCAACTTTTTCTGTTGCATTGTGTCTGAAGTCGCTTAAACTACCACCCGGCTTCGTTTTCGGTAGCAGTCTTGATATACCCTGTATATTGTGCCGAGTCCGTAGGTATGAAAGAATATAGAGAAAAAAAACTAGCATTTCAGACCACTGTAAATCAGTGCAACATTTGCTAATTTAAGGCAGCAAACAATGATATGTAAGAAAGTAAACGCTAGGTAATTAAAAAAAATGTACTTGTTTTCTTTATAAAATATACAACGTGTAACAGGATTAATTCACAACCTCAGACACCCCAACTTTAAAATATTATTGCAATCATAGTTTATGCTTTGAAATCGTACTACCATAATTACAAAATCTTTTATTTATGAAATTAGTTATACCAAATGTAGGCACTTAACATGGTTACCTTACGAGTTACAAATAAGAGTGCACTACTACACACGCTCGCGGACACGCACACATGTACACAAGACCCATTCACACGAGTACCTAACGTCGAACGCTGCGCCGCTGACAGAAACAGCTGACAATAAACGAAATACAAATTACGTATGTAACTGATTACTTGGTGGCTTGGTAAACAAATTATTATTAATTTAATATGTAAGCATAACATTTGTGTTTTGACTATAAAATCTAAATATTTTACTTACAAGATATAATGCGTACGAACTCAACATAAGACAATATTTTGCATGAATCGGCTATAAAATATTATTAATTTCACTTCCGCTAAACTTTGTTCCTACAGGCCGGCAGGATACGGGCGTCATTTATTTTGCATTACTAATGAATAAGATAATAAGATAACGCAATATCTAACAACGAAGACTAGATTGGGAATCACAACACAAAAAATACAAAAAAATTAACTTACGTGTTACATGGCACTCATGCGGCGATTTCTTTTTAAAATATGTTCGAAATGTCCACCACCTTGATACACTTACATGCACATTTGCGTAATTGTTCACGTAATTTATGTAAAACTTCAGTGTCACTTTTCACTTTTAGGAAGGCTACCACTATTCTACTTTTTAGTTCCTCCACATTAGTACTTTCACTGAAGTATACCGATAGAGATTTATTACGTCCCCACAAAAACGGTCAAGAGGCGTCAAGTCAGGTGACCTCCTAGGTCACCTGACCATTGCACAGGTTCGCCGCGACCTATCCAGCGCTCTCCGAACTCAGCATCGAGATACTGTCGGACACTACACTGGTGCCGTGCCTGTTGTTAAATGTCCTGCATGCCAATGATACCACACCACCACAGAGTGCGGAAGTTCTCACCATTTCAGTGTATTCAATATTCGAATACCGAAAAGACATCGCGCGCGAAAGTTGTCGAAATATCTACTTAACACTTAAACACAAGTAGACACAGATAACTGCGGTGCACGACTAGATTTTTTTCACATTGTCGGTGCCCAATGCCCATTTAGGGATTGCAATAACGGGATATCCGACACACCGGGATTCCGCATACATTGTAGCAAAATTATAAACCGAATTTATTCACCATTTAAACGTTCCGCGAAATTATTTTTCATAGAAATACCTACTTGTTGTTTCTTTTCATAGTGATTTTGTTACAATTTAATTTGTTTCATTTAAGTGCATGTATTGCGCGGGATTTGGATCGCCCGGTCTTGCAAATCCCAGGAGTAATTTTTTTCGCGGCGCATCCCTATAACCTTTTGATGTACCGCCGCGCGCGCCGTCGCGTCGTTTGTCCGATGGATCAAATTGCATTAAACAATACCTGCATCCTGCTCTATCTAGTTGTAGTTAAATGTGCGGAAAAGAGAATATGATAGTTATTTATTTTGGTAGCTTATTACGTTTATTCAGGCCTATCGTTGTGTGCGTTTAATTAATGATAGATTGCTTAAATAAACTTTATGACTATCGAAATAAAGTTCATTTTTGTTCATGATTTAGTTATTAGAGTATTCGTTTAGTGATTCATTTAAAAATGATCTTATGTCCTCAAGTTACGTTTCAATTTCGTTTGTTCGGAGTACTAAATGAAAGAGTGTCTGTTGTAATTTACTTGGTCTTAACTAATTATTTTGAAAAAAAAATACCTACCAAAAAAAATGTAAATATCGGTTCAGTAGCTGATTCTGAACGTACTACTTTCCGCTTTTACATTTAAATCTGTTACATGTTGTATATTTTAGGCTAGGATTTTACGAGTATTTTAGTACCAGCTTTCAGGGTTAAGTTAATAAAATTTAAATAGTTCCATAAATTCGGCAGGGCGTATCTATTTTATAGCGCTATTCCATTCCGTCAGCCTGGGAAAATGTTTTAAATATCGCATTAAAATACAGATTTACCTTTTTTTTACACCTCTCCTAAATATTGAATTTTATACAAAAGTATTTTTGTAATTGCTTTTTTTTTTAATTGCAGCATTGTCTAATATTTTCAACAGGTGGCACTAAAATACCCAACTAAAAAATCTGTACATTTTTTCAATCATCATCATTAGCCCCTTTCAGCCCACTGCTGGACATTAGCCTCCGCCAAGGTATGGCACAGAGCCCGGTCCACTGCTTTATGCATCCAGTCGCTACCGTTTTTCAATAAGCGGATACAAAAGCGATTTTAAGTCCGCTCGCAGTGCACCCCAACCCTAACTTGCGGGATAACGGACACGAGACAAGTCAAGTAGGCTTCCGTATTGTGAACATAATGGTATGGTAATGGTTTACCGCGCAAGTGCTATTAATATTAAACATTTGCACTTTAAATTAATCCTCGAGACTAGCGTAGGCTTGAGACACTGTATGGTTATCAAGTTTAAAGGATTGAATCGAGTGACATCTGAGATTGACTCTTAGTAAAGAGAAATCTGAAGTACCAAGGGCTGAGGATATGAATTTTTCTTAAAAGATTAGATTTGTGGAACGGAAAAGTTCGATACAATCGAAATTTCAGACTTAGTTTTTTCCAAACTTGAAAATCCCGTTAAATCAACGCAAGCTCTAGGAAACTAAAGGAATCCATTTATATGGTAAAAACAGTTGTGCATCATTTTTTTAAGTATTCATATACGATCATTATAATTATCATAATTATAATAATAAGCAATCTAGCACCTGACAGTTTCTGTCAATTTCGGTTTGGTGCTAGATTGCATATCATAGAAAGGTATAGTATTAAAAATACTCTTACACACACACTTTTTAGACTGCCCTAAAAAGTAATAAAACACTGCAAATTATTTTAAAACATCTTACAATTATAATCATGTGATAAAACACACTCAGCGAAAAATTAATCCGTTCCATACGCATAATCCTGCGTCAATTACGTCGGCTATCGCACGTAATTCATGTTACCGCATCTACTGATGACATTATACTTTGTTTATGTGTGATTTGCCGGTTCGTCGGTAGTTTTGGTTGTAGTTCTGTATCAATCCATATACGAGTTAGGTCATATGGTCGACCACATTGACCTAGATTAACAGTTAACGGATTCGATAATTGTTGACAGTTGGTAAAACGCCGCCTGTTAAACGTGAGGCCGCGGGTTCGAACCCCGCATATTGAGAAAATAAATATTTTTTTCGGGTTTCAGTGTTTGTGAGACCGAAAAGTGTCTCGTAGATCCTGATATCCACGACACAAGACTCGATCTTCGTGTGGGGACAGGACTATGTATGGTTAAAGATAAAGATAAAGATAAAGATATATTTATTTTGCAAATATGGGTAATAATACAGATCAATATACAAAAAAGAAATACAGTACAGCCATATTTAACCAAAAGTTGGTGTGCAAAATTGCATTATTATGTACATGCATTACAATTTATTTAATTATTATTATTAACTCTAGAATTTATTAAATTTCAATGGAACAATAATTATACAAAAATACAACAAATAAAGTATTAAGTAGGTACATAGTCTTGTCATCATTAAAAATTAAAATAATCTTATTAAGTCAAGTTCATGTCAATGTCAATTCCTTAGTCAATTCATTAGAGAGTACCGAAATGTCATTTATATTCCATTAAAAACTCTGATATATTATAATACACCTTATCAACTAAAATGCTTTTCAACTTCTTTTTAAATATTGATATGTCCAACTCTTTTAATTCTTTTGGTAATTTATTATAAATGACGGGTGCCATGCAATAGACACTGTTGCTCATTAACGCTGTTTTAGCAGTATGTAAGCGGAGTCTGTTATTGTCGCGTCTGTTCCGGGTGACAGTATCGGCCAGACGTTTGAAACGACTCGGATTGGATTTCACAAATACCGCCATTTCCAATATGTAAATACACGGCAATGTTAATATCTTAAATTGTTTAAAGAAAGACTTACAGCTATCATTTACTTTTAGACGAAACATAGATCGAATGCATTGCTTTTGGGCTTTAAAAATAATGTCTTTGTCGGTTGAGTTACCCCAAAATATAACGCCGTATCGTAAATGGGATTCGACTAGCCCATAATACGCAGTGAGAATTGCATCTGTATTGACGGTTGATGACATTATATACAATGCATACGCAGATTTACTTATTTTTTTGCAGAGATTTTCTATATGTTGTTTCCAGCACAGTTTTTTATCAATTTCTAATCCTAAAAATTTTGTACTATTTACCGCCTCAATAGTGTTATTATCATAACAAATATTTAAATTATTATTGTCGGCAATTCGTTGACTGAAATGTACTATTTTTGTTTTACTAAGATTAATTTTTAAGTTATTACTGACCAACCAATTTATCACAGATGTCAATGAGTTATTTATTTCATTTCTATATATGTCAATATGTTTACAAGGAATTGTCAAAGTGCTATCGTCAGCAAAAAGTATCATAGGGTAATTAATACATTTAGGTATGTCATTGATGTATAATATAAACAAAAGTGGTCCCAGAACGCTTCCCTGTGGTACGCCATACAGAACTTTACGTTCCACTGATCGAAATATTTGCTCGGTTTTTGTCTTAATATTAATACTATTAATTTCGGTTATTTGAGTTCTGTTATTTAAATATGATTTAATGAGACTATACACATTACCCCTAACACCGTATGCTTCTAATTTGTTTAAGAGAGTGTCATAGTGGACATAATCAAAAGCCTGAGTCATATCGCAAAAGATAGCGCAAACAGGTGTTCTTTTGTCCATGTTAATTAGAATATTGTGTATGAAATCATATATTGCCATATTTATTGTTCTAAATTGTCTAAATCCCTTCTGTTCGTCACACAGTATATTATTACATTCAATATAATTATATAATTCTTTGTATATGTATTTTTCAAACACTTTTGATATCACTGGAATGAGTGAAATTGGTCTATAATTTTCTAGTAGTTCTCTGTTTTCTTTTTTGAATAGCGGTTTTATTATAGATATTTTTAATGCGTCAGGATATACACCTGCACAAATACTGAGGTTTATCAAATGACTTATATGGCCGCATATAACATTAGCCGATGCTTTCACAATCCTTGTTGAGATCCCATCATATCCCACACTGTTAGTATTTTTTAATGTCATGATTATTTTGTGTATATCATGTGGCGTACAAGGCGCCATAAACATGGAGTTAAGTTTCGAGTTATTTATTTTATTTTTAATCACACTGTGGAGGTTAACATTCGGCTGGATTTTATCTACAAAGTAATTATTAAAAGCATTGGCGATATCAACTGGATTTGTGATAGAAAGGTTACCTATCATGATTTTATTAATTTGCTGTTTAGGAATATTCATTTTTGCTTGATTTATGATTTGCCAAATGGCCTTTGATTTATTTTTGGACTGCTTTATTTTATTTATATTTTGAATTTTCTTGGTCATATTTATAATTCTTTTATATCGTTTAGAGTACTTGGCAAAGTTTATTTTATTGGACAGATTAGGTTTACTTCTTGATTGCCATAATAGAATTCTCTTCTTTTTACTGCATAATTTAATACCCTTAGATACCCATTTCGGTTTTGAAATTAAATATTTCTTTATTCTGGTAGCAGGGAAACATAACCTATAAAAAAGTCCAAAAATGTCAGCAAAATAATTGTATGCAGTGTTGGGATCATCTGTATCATAAATTTCAGCAATTGATAAATTTTTCATGCATTCTATAAATTTAGCTATATTTTGTTTGTTATAATCGCGCATAGTTATATACCAGTAATTGATAGGACACAAGTTTGGTACTGGACATTGCAATAGTTGTGCTGTATGGTCTGACAGAGCAAACTCAAAGACTTCCGTCCTACAGTTTTTACCAAAATTATGCGCAAAGTTGTCAATGCATGTCATACTGGCCAGTCTAGTGGGTTGTTTAAATGCTAGTTTCATGTTGAAATTTAAAAATAGGCATTCTAATGCATTTGATTTGTTATTGGATTTGAGCATATCAATATTAAAATCTCCAGCTACTACAACCTTTTTACATTTTGCTTTAAATATTTCTCGTAGGAGATATTCAAGTGTATTTAGGCAATCATTCATATTATTGATATTAGGTACTCTATATATACAGGCTATAATTATTTTATATTGAGTAAGTTCAACCGCACAGCATTCAATAACACCAGACTTAGACATTTTCGCAATATGTGTAATTTCTTTCCATAGGTGTCCTTTTTTTATAAGAATACATGCTCCGCCTCTTTTTTTGTCTTGCCTACTATAACTTGCAGCTAATGAATAATTTGGCACTTGTATTTGATTTTCAAAGCCTTCTCTTATGAAATGCTCAGTAATACACAGAATATCAACATTTATTTCTTTGTCGTTTAACTCTTCTAAACATACCGCAAGAGCATCAGATTTATTAATTAATCCAGCTATATTTTGGTGAAGTATACTAAGATACTTGTTCGAGAAAAAGCAAGTTATTTGTGTCTGAGTGAGATTTACATGTGGATTCAATTTCATGTTGATTTATGCTACTATTATTATTTATAAATGTATTAGTTTCATTACAATTATTTTTATTTATGCTTAGGCTTAAGTTTCTAAAAATATTTTTCATGCCGTGGTTGCTAAGAGCGCCGTTGCTCTTAAAGAATGTTTTGTAGTCGCATGTTAGGTTTAAGTTAGAATCAAATACTGTAGCATATTGATGAGTACAATTATCCAAATACAACAAGTTATTGAACGTCTCCACCCTACAGTTGTATACCATATATCCATACTTATAAGTAGGAACGCAGATTATTATATTTGTGTTCTGTATTCTTGATAGGGTTTCACGGATAATAATTGTCAGATCACAATAATTTTCTGTTTGTCTAAAGTCTTCCTCGCCGATAAATATTAAACAGTAGTCATTCTTTGTGTAATGTTTTAATTTCAAGTCAACGTCTTTCATAAGTTGTCGTATACCGCAGTCTGATGTCAAGTAGTGGCAGGTTTGGTAGTTTGAAAAGGTCTTTTCGGCAATCTTCGAAATGTTATTGCGTTTATTATTGCTTATGATACAGAGCTTCTGCTTTTGGTTATTTGTTATATTAATATTTTTAGAGTCTTTATAGCTATAGGTTGTGGGGTATTTATTTATTATTATTTATCTTCATGCGATATTTACGTAGGTTTGGTGCAATATTATTCATGTATGTTGTGTTGATAAGGATTATGATTCTGAAGTCTGTTTATCGGTGTGACGCCTTTCGGAAATTTTCCCTAAAAGATTAAGAACAAAAAATCTGACCAATTGGATTAGACATGGTCTTTAAACACAGTTATTTATTATTCGTACACTCCAATAACTTATTTAAATATTACTAGCGGCCCGGCCCAGCTTCGCCCGGGTGCATATATATTTCTCTACAATAATATGCACGTATTATACACATAAACCTTCCTCTTGAATCACTCTATCTATTTAAAAAACCGCATCAAAATTCGTTGCGTAGATTTAAGCATACAAAGGGACATAGAGACAGAGAAAGCGACTTTGTTTTATACTATGTAGTGATAACACTAAGACAGCAGTTTGTTCAACGCCGGCTATGAAACGAGAGATCGGGGGCTCGACCCACCTACACAAATTTTTGTGTTGCCCAAAAATAATTGTTTGTTTTTTCTGAACTTGCTATCTCTTTGGATAGTGAAAACACCAAACAAATATCAATTACCAATTATCTTCAAATCAAGAGATTCATATATACGCCGATAGGCAACACGGCCGCTCTATATAAATTACACAAAACCTTGAAAGGTCGCTCCGAAATAACATTGTTATACATAAACTAATTGCGATGGAACATGCTATTCACTCTGACTAGCATACAATGAATAGGATAATGAAATAATTGCAAAATTCCATCAAAATCTTTTTGGTCACAACAGTCATACATAATCCTGATCTGACACTGAGACAAGTGTTATGCCGAAGATAACAAAGAGAATTCGATCTCAAAAATCAGATTAAAAAAAACATTTATTGGTGTGGAGAAAATGATTTGTCTAGTTGCAAGAATCTAAATTGCAGCCTCTCATTTCACAGCCGGCGTCTAACCAACTGCGCCAAAGAGTCTACCAAACTAGTTAAAAAAAAACAGAGCTTGCTTCAAATTGAACCCGCATCCTTACACTTCCAATCCATTCGCCGCTAAACCAACCACCACTAACCTAACGATACACCGACGTCGCGTCATTTATTATTACAACCCGAGTCTACACAAAGGCCAAGAAGGCGGTTAGTTTAAATTTCTGGGGGTTGAAAGGCTCATTATATTCATTTCTTGGCCATTATTTCGGAAATGAGCTTCATTCATCGTTTGTGCTAGAGTAGGCTGAAAGCGCTGCAAAGTTTTTCCGTGCCATTTGACCTCATTAGTAGTTGAAATGAGATTGGACGGTTTAGTGGTACCATGTATGGGTTTTGAAACGTGTAGTTGTCAGTTCAATTCCCTGGACAAATACAAAGAAATTATTTTCTAAAAAAAATGCAGTCGTCAAATTATGCACCATCCAAAGGTCAAATGGTAGACAATGTCTCTGGCATTAATTTCGCCTTTATACTACATAGTATGTACTTTATACTACATTGTATGTAGTACTAAAACGGTGAAGGAAAACATCGTGAGGAAACCTGCATACCATAGCGATTTATAAAAATTCTATGGTATGTTAGTCCACCAACCCGCACTAGGCCAGCGTGGTGGACTATATGGCCTAACCACTCTCAATCGATAGTCGATTGTAGAGGAGGCCCGTGCCCTGCAGTGGGACGTATATGGGCTGATACAGATACTACATAGTACACAAAACATAAATAAACAAACAATTCTTTACTGTTATACAAAAAAGATTTAACTATTTATTATATGCCCGCCCGAATATTGTTTAGTGCAGAAAATTGTGCTTAGGTTCACAAATCAGCCAATTCTTAACACAGGATTCGAATCCACATTCTTCACCTCTACAACTAATCAAATGCATAACTCCGATAGGAACAAATATAGATTAGTATTATCAGATCAAGATCAAGTGTACATTGCATTCCGATGCCGATGGTATGCGGCCAGAGGCGCGGTGACCCACATACCTGACCCCCCTAGTGCCCCCCCACCCCCCGCCACATGACCCCCCAGACGGCTGTATGTCAGAGTTTAATGGTGCGAAAATAAAATACACCATTGTGCACTTTTCAGACACGCTTTCTTCACTCACAATTGGTTTTCCATTTAAAGGAATGTTGTGTGGTATTGTTTTAATTTCATTATTGTAAATAGTGGATTTTGTTACGGTTACTTGCTTATTAGTTGAGCGGAACGGACTACTGAGAAGGTGGTGGCGGATTAGAATCCCTAGCACACTTTTGATTTTGAAATTACCGATATTTTAGTTATATGGTTTCTTCATGTGTGCTAACTATTTAATAATGTGTCATATTTATTTTACTTTAAAAGAGAAGTTTAACTACTGATTGCAATTCACAGCCCTTAAAATCAGTATAATCGAAAAAAATAAACACATTTAAAAGACAATTCTAATGCCCGTACACATAAACTGATTAGACACAATTCTTAATGGATTAAAGAATAAATCCTGCAACAAAAATATTTACATAATACGAAGAGGACTCGTATACAATAAAGGAGTTTTTACATTAGCGCATTAGCCGCGCGTTTCAGTCATTCGACAGCACGCGTAGAGTGCTAAATGATGTTGCCGAGTAATTATATTATTAATACGTGACGAAGTGATATTAAAGCTCTTTGCTGGTTTTATTTTAGTTTTGCTTTATCTTGGAAATTAATAATATTATGTAAAGTAATTAAGTAGTATTAATTAATATCATCATCATCATCATATCAGCCACAGGAAGTCCACATGCTGAACATAGGCCTCCCCCAAGGATTTTCACAATGACCTGTTGGAAGCGGCCTGCATCCAGCGACTTCCTGCTAATTAATTAATTTATTTATTAATTAATATGATTCATTAATATTCCAGCTTGATGAATTAACTTTGTGTGATATTTTAGTAATTTAAGTATTTTCGGGGTTCGATTTGGATTGATGAAACTGTATGTATTTATATTTTCCTTTTAGCTAGACTATACAAGCTTTAATATTACCAACTTTACGTATTTTACGTTATATAAAAATAAATATAAATTTATTGCACTTAAACAAGCGCGCGACTTTACCGCCAATGTAAAAGGCATATTATTAAATACATTTTACGTAATTAAACATTAGCTAACTACTATAACTGATACAATAATCTATTTACTCACTATTATATTACATATCTAAACGACCTTGTGTATGTATTTATATATTTCATAGAATACGTCATAATGTATGAGAAAATGATAAGGTTGGCTATCAACGGCCATATTCATACAACATAGTTAAAAAAAGTATTTTCGCTGTCAAATGTTTTGTCTTCTTCGTTCAAACTGACCAATAGTTTGTTTGCAAGCGCCAAAACATTAGATAATTTATGCTAAAGCTTTGGTAACTTCTAATATGAGGTTTGATACTATATTCAACCGCGCTGTCCAAATCAGGGTGGTCAACAGATTTTACAGTTGATATCTTGTTAATGGGATATCAACTATTTCAAGCCTTAACTATGGTTGGTGATACCAGTGGCGTGCCTAGGGTTGTGGACTAGGGCAAGCCCAATATTTTTTTAGTAAGAATATGTATTGGTTCAGGAGCAAAATGGTATTAAGAAAGAAGAACGTGTTCATCATGCGATAGGGGGCGAGCCTATGCGATGTTATTAAATAAAAATATATATAGAAAACGACCCCAGACTCGAATCCGAGACCTCAACTTTGCGCCATCGAGGCAGTCCTAGAACTACCACACGATCTATATAAGATTAGGATAAAAACCAATTAAATAATAATTATCTTTATCACCGTTATGAAAAAATGTATTACAAGTTGTTCGAAAAAATCTAATAGATGGCGCGATTTTCTCGGCCATCTATTTAATATTGTCAAAATACTTTAGGCCCCATCATTAGTTTTAAATAGATGAATAAAACAAATGTGTAAGTTAAATTACTTTTGGGCATGCATACGTAACTTTATATTGTAATTATGTTGTAAATTAATAAACAGCACTACAATAGCACAAGTACGGCGCCGTGTTTAACTTCGCGGCCAGAAATTATTGTTAATACATTCATATTATGTTTTTGTGTATGCATGTGATTTTTTGATTCATCATGAGCCCTGAAAGGAAGCTAAGGAATATCTGAAAAACACTACGATTACTGTCTACGCGAGCATAATGTTAAGAAATCTCATCACATATTATGTTATGTATATGACGCTTATAGAGGTTTCTATACGCTGTTTACCGGAATTATGAAAATATATTAATGCATGCATTCACATGTTTTTGTCAATGACTATAAAAGTACCTACCAGTTAAATTATTTATATCACTATAGCCGGAACAATTCCAATTTAAGTACATCGTTCGAAAAAAATATACAACACCGACAGTATAACTTATTAGTATGACAACATCACAGAACAATCTATAGTAGTTATGTGCACTGATCTTTAAAATTGTATTCTATAGTTTTCATTACTTTCGAGAAATACACAACAAATCAGGCGTAACCTACGCTTTCGACCAGATACGAGTAGGTGTTTGTCTACGAATTACGAAATGTAATGAATTTACCTTTTCCTCGCCGATCAACACTTGCACACACTTCAAACCATCACAAGGCACATTTTCACCAATTATTATACGTAATAAACGTAAAATACTATAATTAAACGAAAACTAAACGTAGATATTCAGTGGTTACTGGTTAATCGTCCGCTCGAAAGACATAATAATAAGTGTGAAGCTAGCCACAGGTCATAAATGATGGACAATTCCAAATTAAGTATTCTAATTATATATTAATAAAAATATTTAAAACATTATAATACGATCTCAAAAAATATCCATTTATTTTATATATATTCCAATATAACTTGTAGCAAAACATAAATATTTTTCGATAAATTTGGATCATAATATGACATGTCAAGTGCACAACTTCACTCCGCGAAGCCGGGCATTTTGCTTGGTACAAATTGCATTAAAAAATAGCTATATGTATAGGTAAGTAGTGTCATGGTAGTAGCATTTCATCAATAGGTGTGACTGAGAGGGCAATATACGCCAGAAGCCAGGTAAAAGCACACGAGAGAGAAAAAGATAGATAATACTTTGGTGTGTTCCATCTTTTTAAGATATTGCGTCACGCGTGGACCAGCGTTGATTTTGAATGAAATAATTTTATATTAGTTTTAGACCGCGGCGCTCGCTTAGGCGAGTTGCCGGGCGGGGCGCGGGTGCTCCGTCGCAGGCGCGGGGCTCCATTATGGCGCGGTAAATTTAATAATGATAGACGTTTTGCATTAAACGAATGTATTTTATTTAAGGTACTAATTTGCCTTTAGGATTGAGTATATGCGTATTGAGTAAGGCAAGCCGGGCTTTTGGGCTTGTATGGAAGTACCGCCACTGGGTGATACAGGTTTAAGAAATTAAATGTCGCCGCAAAATGTGGTGAATATTTTGTCTTGATTTGAATAATTTCATTCTAAACTGAATTTTCCGTCGAAGCCCATAAACAAGCGGCAAGTTACCTTACTAGACGTTATTTTAGAATGAGGGAAATTCACTTTTTTCTACAAGATTTGAAGCTTGAAGGTTCTACCGGGTATCTCAAGACTGCTACCGAAAACGAAGCCGGGTGGTAGTTTTAGTGGCTACAAACACAATGCAATTAAAAATTTCGCCTAGAAACGTGACAATTTTTTTTTATGATTTTTTAAATATCGTCATTTTTGGGTGGTAAATCCACAGTTTTTGCTAAAATAATAATTTAAACACTTTTATACCTTAGAGTATTTATAAATAAAAGGGTATATACTATTATTTTAGGAAAAAATGTATTTACCACCCAAATATGGCCATAGGAAAAAAAAAAACAAAAAAAATTGTCGCTTTTTTTTTGCCACTTTTTCTGTTGCATTGTGTCTGAAGTCGCTTAAACTACCACCCGGCTTCATTTTCGGTAGCAGTCTTGATATACCCTGTATATGCGAGCAAACACGAAAAACAGTGCAAAACTACTTACTCCAACATACTCTACAATCAAACATAAAAAGTAAAAGAAAGAAAAAACAAAGAAAAGTTAGTCATACGCAAAACAATACAAAAATTAGTACCACACAAGACAACACAAACAAAACAAAAACAACAGAAAAAAAAGAAAAAAGGTGCTTACAGTGAATCAAAATAGTTCATCTGATCTATGGGGTTGGTACTGGTGGTGGGAGAAATAAAAAAAAACAAATTAGCACATGATGGAAAAAGAAAAAAAAAAACATCACGAGACAGTCCTGTTAAAAACCGGGGATCCCTTGCACCCGTCACCTCGTGTTGTGTAGACTGAACTCAAAAAGCAAAGCAACAATGTATTCTAGTACATAGTCAACTTTAAATAAACTTGAGGCACAATAAAAAAACTATTTTCTGCTCTAATCAAAATGTAAAAAGCTGCATTAATCGTGTTTATGAACTACTTTAGGGAACGAACTCAAATATTATTGAGCAGTGAAGCTCAAATTAAAATTATACAGCTAAAATAATTTATAAATTCACAACAATGAAAACATTTAAAATACAAAACTTATCGCTATCAATAAATGATTTTAACTGTATTTCAAGTCTAGAATATTCAATCAAATATGAAATATCGCACCTTTAGAATTAGAGTGATCTAATAAAAAAAATGATTTTGGCTTTTAAAAATATTTTGGCTCAAAATTACCCGTTATTAAGGAAGGTTCTACTAACGCATGAAACTCAGAAAGGTGTATTAATCAGTCTTCTAGACGTATCTTCCGTAAATACAAAATTTCTACACAAATCTTTAATGAACGTTTCCCAAAAAATAAGCTTTTATTTAGGTCTCTATAATTCCAAATGTGCGATATGTTGCAAGTAACGTTACACTTTCGGTTGCGTGTTACATACCTGCGCGCGGCCCAGAAGAACCCGGCCGAGTCCAGCGGGTCTAGCAGGCGCGGCGTGGACGATCCGAACGCGAAAGCGGGCCGCGGCGACGAGCGGGCCGCCCGCGCGCGCTCCAGCCTCTCGGCGCGATCGCGCTCGCGTTGCAGCAACGCCTCGCGTCGGGATATAGACGCTTCCCATATTGCGCGTTTTCGTTCCTCCACCTGCAACGCGGTTGTAGTATATTATAAGGCGATGGCTGTCAATAAAGTTAATGCGTTAATTTAATAATATACTGAAAGATAATTAATACATTTCCATGTTTTAAACGTTACAACGTTTCTAAGAGTTTAAAGGAAGAAAACGACCACGGAGCCGATTAAACTTTGTTTTCGTGGTTGTTATAATTCAATAAAATATGTATGCTGGCTCAAGATAATCACTTTAGGGTATTTTAACGAGTATATTCTGTTTGTAATGTACCCAGAGTCAGAGCATATAAACCCACTAATAGTTATACCGGGTATCTCAAGACTGCTACCGAAAACGAAGCCGGGTGGTAGTTTTAGTGACTACAAACATAATACAATTAAAAATTTCGCAAAGAAACGCGACAATTATTTTTTATGATTTTTTAAATATCGTCATTTTTGGGTGGTAAATCCATAGTTTTTGCTAAAATAATAATTTAAACTCTTTTATACCTTAGAGTATTTATAAATAAAAGGGTATACACTATTATTTTAGGAAAAAATGTATTTACCACCCAAATATGGCCATAGGAAAAAAATAACAAAAAAAAAATTGTCGCTTTTTTTTTCAACTTTTTCTGTTGCATTGTGTCTGAAGTCGCTTAAACTGCCACCCGGCTTCGTTTTCGGTAGCAGTCTTGATATACCCTGTATAGATTTCAGTTGTCGTCGAGACGCCCATGACATCAAAGTTGTTCAAACTTGTAAGGCAATATTTAGAGGTATATTGTCAAGTAAAAGTGTTGTAATTGTTAATCCGACATGAATAATTGAATATTTATGTATTTTTTTCTTTATTCACGTTGGGATTGGATGTGTGCCAGATTTAATAAAAGCAGCCGCCTATAATGCACGCAGACAGGGATGTGATAAAATATTGGTACGATCGTTCCCTGTATCCCAACATTTGCCTATACATGTGATGATGAGTTTTATTTTATTTATTTTAGAGTTACCAAAAGAAGATACATTATTCACTACAAATATATCTAACAAACAAATATTAAAATCAAAGTTAAGGGCCGAAACTGCGTTAAGCGGGCGCCCGCGACGGGCAACCGTCGCGCGTCTCCTCGCGTGGACACGCGGGCGGGCTCCGTGAGAACGCGACGGTCTCCGTCGCGGAGACCGGATTTACGCTGTGTCGCTGGTTCAATTTAAAGGTGTGCATGTACAGTCGTGTCGATGGAGAGCTTAATATATTATTACATAACAAAACGACGACTAGCAAAAAAAAAAACGACAGCCAGGAAGGCTGTTTATTGAATTTAGGTTGCTAGGCGGAGAATTTGTTGTAAAGTTCAGTAAATTAAGAGAAAATGAAAACTCATTGTACAAATATTTTAAAGTTTCGATACCGGTCTATGATGGTCAACAACTTAAGGGTAAAATCTGTATCAGTCATATCACCAACGGAAAGGCTAAAAAATCTTTATTTTTGCTCAAGTATATTCATCATCATCATCATCTCAGCCAAAGGAAGTCCACTGCTGAACATCGGCCTCCCCCAACGGTCTCCGCATCGACCTGTTGGAAGCAGCCTGCATCCAGCGACTTCCTGCAAATGCAGCCAGGTCATCCGTCCACCTTGTAAGTCCGACATTTTGCTTGCCTGTACGTGGCCTCCACTCTAAAACCTTTCGCTATGAATCATCTATAGAATCCTTTGCGCTATGTCGGTGACCTTTATTCTCCTACGGATCTCCTCATTTCTGAGTCGATCTCGTAGGGAAATACCGAGCATAGCCCTCTCGATTGCTCGTTGAGTGACTTTGAGCCTTCTAATGAAGCCCAAAGTGAGAGGCCACGTCTCGGTGCCCTATGCCATCACCGTCATGTTACCGCTGGCGGACACCGCGCGCTTTACCGCGCGTGCCCCCGCGACGGGTTCCGACGCACGAAGGCGGGACGCGCCTCCCCGTGCTGGACGCCCGCGCGGATCCCCGCGACGGAGCACTTTTGTATGAAACCGCGCGAGAGCCCGCTTAACGCAGTTTCGGCCCTAAATGTTCCTCCGTAAATAGGCAACTGCAGCATACAAACGCAATTTTCATCAGAAAACTGATCAAAATATAGTGAAAACAATTGAAAAATAAACAGTAAAATGGTATTTATTTGTTCTTAAATAATGACGGGATCTGAATTGTTCTAAATCATATTTAATATAATACTTATAAACTTCCTCATAATAATGATTCTCCAAACAATATTTATGTATACTGTGCTGTGGTTACAAACCACATTGTTAGAAATATTCTTAAACATTAAATTACGAAAGCAGCGACTAGTTACTATTTCCCTACGATATTGAAAATTTATATTTAGTAGTCATAAGGCATATAATGTTTATTATTAGTTGTTGTATATAAATAATAATTACGAAATAAAGCAAGTGTTATTAATTGTTCGATATAAAATGTTATTTCATTTTAAACTACATGTTAAACCATTCTTAGAGTATGTTGTTGACAATTACATTTTAGAGGAAACTGAATTCTGCGAACTCTGTATCATATTATTATTAGCGAAATGTTAATGACGTCGATGCATTATCTGTTTCAAGGACCCACTTCTGTTCTTATCTGGTTAAAAATGTTACCTTGGACATTAATTCGAGGTTCTATCAAATCCCACACAGCATACAACTATCCCACAAACACTCGAACCACACGTATAATCCCACAAAAAACACAATAAATAACCGGATGTGGTGATTCGCACTCTTCAGAAGACACTATGGCGCATGTAGAGATAAAATCGTCTGACATCGAGATTGTTTGTGGAGAAAAACAAGATAAGTATTCGCGAATGAGTGTCAGATGTTGCAAAACGTTTGCTACCGAATGTGCATTTTTATCAACCAGAATGACGGGACGAGCAGGTCACTTACGGATCATCTGATAAAATAATATTCGATATCCAGCTGAAATTTGCTTACTGCGATTCAGATGATAACCGGCCATATTTTTCTGAGATATTTTTGAAGACGTGATCCACTTCGGAACGCATTTTATTCACTTCGAGCACTGATGATGAAAGTGTCTAGGATCTCTAATTAGTTTTGAACAAACGACGAAATTAATCAAATATTGAAAAGGAGTAATTCCTAGCACGTTTATCAGCCAAAATAACCAAGAACGACCACTAATATGTGCATACCGACATCGCAAACATAATCTGTGCGGATTATACATGCACTAAAAATAATCTACATAGCAATTAGAGCAAGTGAGAAGATGGTCAGACTCCATAAGTATGACAGAGACAAAGTTGATGCAACGGTACATGTACTGCTTCTTTTCTTATATTTTTTCCACTTTATCCCATCTATATAACGTGAATGATCACGCCAGACGTTCCCGGAATGTTCCCCAAATCTGCGGTAGACGGTCAATGCCACGCGGGCTGTCCCGACATTTTCGCGTTGCGCAGGCGCATAATAAATTGCCAAGTGTGTCAGTGTCGCGCGTCAAAACTGCGCCGTTTCGCGTTTTTACCGCGTGTCAATCACTCACGCTGCCCTATTTGTGTTGTTAGACGTAAATTGGGCTGGATTTTTGTTAGTTTTACGGTTCATGCCTGCAGTGCAAATATTAATAGATGTGTCGATAAAAACCTACTTTGCTATTTCTTCCTTCATTGTGAGTGTTTTTGTTTTATCACTGGAACATTGTTTATTATTCAAAACTTTTTCCAGGAAGCGATGATTATGCCCAAGTACCTTATTTCAATTTCGGATTATAAGATGACAACTAACTGACTACTAGCTTGTCACTGGCAGAATATTCTCAACGAAGCAGAATCGGTTGCCACAAAACAAAATACTACTAAGCTGATGGTTTTTGCAGCGATGTCTAAATAAGAGTAGGTAGGTGTGTCGACGAAAGATAGTGATGGCACAAAGTTAACACGGGCTGCTTGAAACCGAATATACACGGCAAATCCGAAATGATACACTTGCATGGCTCATATAACAATTTTTTCACTGTCGCGTGCGGTGGTCGCTATTCGGAAGTATAGAAATATATTGCGAGACCATCAATACGGGAGATTTTCGTCTTTTGCGCATCAGGCATCAACTATAATAAAGGAAAAAAAAAGAAAAGAACACGAATATATATTTATTCTGTGTTTAAAATATTACATTTTAAATATAAGCTAGAGGAAAATAGGAAGCGCGTAGTTTGTCATTTTATAGCATTAGAAATTGTTTGCCACGCTGTGACGTCACACGACCAAAATAACTACACATCTAACATAACATACAACAAAATTTGAGTTCCATGTATCATACAATATCATAGTATAAGTTTATTTGAATAAATAATAATATGGAGGTATGTCAATAACATATTAAATATTGAAATTTTACATAAAATATTTAAAAAAAATATTGAAATAAGTAACCGCAGTAGATCTATTACAAGGATATATTTGAAATATCCATTCTTCCAGAATCCGGAATAAATATTTAGTGAGCCAACAGTGATGCTTTATATCTAAACAGTTTTGATGGAAATTACATAAGATAATGGTTTCCGCCAATATTAGCAAGACCAACTGGATCAAGGCCGCACTGACAAACGTCAACCTGTCATCTCTTGAGATAATAGCGAGTGAGATACTCTCACAATGTATAAATATATTAATACCCAGCATCGTATACAATATAGGTAAATCCACATATTGCCGAATCTCAAACCCACGATATACAAATAATTTAAATCTCATATCAGAAACTGTATCAGCCCATATACGTCCCACTCCAGGGCACGGGCCTACTCTACAATCGAGAGTATGATTGAGAGTGGTTAGGCCATATAGTCCACCACGCTGGCCTAGTGCGGGTTGGCGAACTTACATACCATAAAAATTCTTAAAATCGCCATGGTATACAGGTTTCCTCACGATGTTTTCCTTCACCGTTTTAGTGCGTGGTGATTGACTATCAATACACACATGACTCCGAAAAGTCAGAGGTGTGCCCTGGGATTCGAACCCGCGACCACCGTGAACATGTGGGCAGCCGCGTCTAGTCCGTTTACCAACAGGCCACCACGCACTTATCATATCATATATACATATCAGAAACTACGAAATAATTTGTGGTAACATCCGGATCAACAGACGTGTCTCGGTGCGGGGATCGAACCCGCAACGTCTCGTTACGCAGTTGGCTTCTTGCCGACTACGCGTCTGGTGTTATCGATTTTTATAATTAACAATATAATAAATAGCTACTGCATATTTTGAACAAATTTAAAAAGAGCAAGACTACTCTTTAAAAACGATACGAACTTCGAATTCTCAGACGTCGTACGTAAAAATTCACTAATGTGCCTAGATACTCCACGAAATGGTGGATTCCTCTATCGTTCGTCGTAACCATAGACTAAGTTCTTAGAAAATGATAGATATCATGCAAAATAGTATTGATTTTTAGAAGTGGAAATCTCATATCCTACAGCGAACGTCGAACATCCGAACATTCGAAGTTCTTATCGTTTTTATAGAGTAATCCCCTGCTCTATGTAGCGACGGGCGTGTCTCTAATCGAACAAGATAAAATATACAATATAAAATATACAAAAGAAGGTGTACTGCATGAGAAATACCATATTAATTTCATTGCGGGTTAAAGATAAGATAGACATTAGACATTCCTGGAGACTCGCCGAGCTTCAATGCTCGGTGTAATTATAATGCGTGCCACTGTTAATCCTGGCTTACAGGAGTTGCAATGGTGGGTGTGAGGGCGGAACAGTCTCCAGGGGTATTAACCTGACAGACATTTACAGTGATGATAGTCAATCACCACGCACTATAACGGTGAAGGAAAACACCGTAGGGAAACCTGGATACCAAAGCGATTTGTAAAATATCTATGGTGTGTAAAGTCCGCGAAACCGTACTGGGCCAACGTGGTGGTTTATATGGCCTAACCACTCCCAATCGTACTCTCGATTGCAGAGGAGGCCCGTGCCCTGCAGTGGGACGTATATGGGCTGACACAGATAAGGGTGTAGAAAACGAGCTGAATACCTCTATTGACACCGTTAAAGAGCGAAGATGTTGATTTCAATGAAAATAGAACCTTTTATTCAAATATGAATAATAATCAGAAATATATGGTCCCTTTAAAAGTCAATACCCAACAGGCGACATACAATCGATGTGGAATGACAATTAATACAATTCCCCTTCAGTCACAAAAAACATACATATTATATTAAAGAACATGATTGCAAAAGTAAAACATGCATTACGTGCTCGTATATACAAATAGTTTAAATACCAGGCCGGCATATTCCCGCCACCTACGCGCCGGGTGAACGACTCCGATCTTCCCATTATACTACATCTTACTATGCGATATGCCACAATTTCTTACCGTGAAAATAAAGTGAGAGATTGGATAAAATATTTTGATAAATAGGCGGATGTAAACATTTGTATGGTCATTAGCACGTGTCTCTTAATTAGTGTGCATTTTGTGAACCAATTTGTTAATATAATTATGTTCATAATACGTAAAAAATGCAAGCGTGTAGTGTAGTCTTTAAACGCCTCGGAACATCTTATAAATTACGTGTAACAAATATCACACAAAAATGTGTTTTTATTTGCCCGAATAACCTAGTGGATTTTTATAGAAATTGAAATATTTTTTAGAGTGAAAATGATAATTTATAATCATTTAAGCCCAATAAGTTACTACTGTATCAGCCCATATACGTCCCACTGCAGGGCACGGGCCTACTCTACAATCGACAGTACGATTGAGAGTGGTTAGGCCAAATAGTCCACCACGCTGGCCTAGTGCGGGTTGGCGGACTTACATACCATAGATTTTTTTATAAATCGCTATGGTATGCAGGTTTCCTCACGATGTTTTCCTTCACCGTTTTAGTGCGTGGTGATTGACTATTAATACACACATGACTCCGAAAAGTCAGAGGTATGCCCTGGGATTCGAACCCGCGATCACCGTGACCATGTTGGCAGTCGCGTCTAGTCCGTTTACCAACAGGCCACCACGCACTAATAAGTAACACCAATAAGTTAACACCTAAACATTGAAGTCATTTAATCCACAACTAATGTTCTAACATTCCTTTAAATTTACACACAAATTTACTCCTAAATAATCAAATATCTAACTATTAAATATCAAATTCAATCCACAATCTTCAACAGAACCGATCAACAATAACCAAACCGACTTTATCGTTGCTAACGCTACTCCAATCTGTAAACTATTTGAGAACAAATCTAGTATTTGGTGCAGAGCTTGGTGAAATGCACAACAGTTGGCTCGCGGCCAATGCCTAGAGTCTACAGCGTCACTTGAGCCTAGAATCTAGATCCAAGTTGCCTGACGTCCGTCTGACAAGCGCTCTCGGAGGCGCTGCGTCATCGGTCGAGGCGCGGGATCTGCATTATGAGTTATTAATGAGAGTGTGTTCGTTTTCACTGTTGTATAAGTTTTGTTAGTGTACAATATGAATATAAATGTATTTAAGATTTTCACATTTTATTTCGTTAGTAGTATACATTGCTGAATGTGTTTCTCTTGATATAAGAAAATTGTTATACTTTAGAAAAAGTGATATGGAAAATGTTACTCAATCATGCATATTTTTACTAGTACTAGCTTATTCAAATCCATTTCTTAAATCAAGCCTACACGTAAAATTTACACCACGTTCGTTCACAAACTTACCCGTTTCAGAGGTGGTGCACGCATTTTTCACAAAATTACACTTTTTCACACAAAAATAACACTATTTGATTCCACACCTTACCAAAAATATACGCATATCCTTCCAATCTTTCTACATTATTGCATGATTCTATAATTTCTCAATACACGGAACTATACACTTCACAAGCCACTGATGGTATTAAAGCGGTATTCAGAAATACCGTAGACGCCGCTGCCGAGCGTTAAAAATATTTTTAAAACTAACTCAACGTGAGTCGGGACCGAAATAACACGCGCTTCCTTCAGGACTCAGGACTCGGCCGTATCTCTCATAGTTTACAGGCAAATATTTTTACGAGGAATTTTGTTTCCGTACATTTTTTGTAGAAATTCTTTGAAGGATTACTGACACTCTTATTACTGGTTTTCGTAGCACTTATTGACTTGTGTACAGTAATCGTTTTTATATAAATAATAACAAATAAACAATTAATTGTAAAGATACTGAAGGCTCAATGCCAATGCAGTTTTTGTTAAAGGGAAATGGGTTTATTTTGTAATTTTACGAATGGTTTTATTTCTTAAGCTGGCAAATGTTAGTTGTTTGGCGTGGGAATCGTTACTTCAGAAGGATAGCACAGTTAATAATAAACTATCAGCCCGTATAAATACGTCCCACTGCATGGCACGGGTCTACTCTACAATCGGAAGTACGATTAACAACCACTGCCAATAAACAATCCCAATCCAAAATTTGCCGTTTGAGATTGACAGCTCAATCTTTTTCTGAACTACGAGTATATTGCCAATAACCAATCTCAGTAGTGAAAAAAACTATGGCAACATGGTAAATGACAAATCGAAAAGTAGAAAACAATCCAGATTGACTTCAACCTAATCTTTTCGATTGAAATTATTGGCATCGGCCGTTAGTGGTTGGGACCTGTAATAGACATTGATGATGAAAAATCCATTTAATCCATAAAATTCATACGTCATATTGTTTTGATGACTCTTTTGTTCATATCACAATTTAGCACACTAACTAACACACATCACACAAAAATTACTTAAGAAAAACAAGAAAATCTCAACGTTAAACCAAAAACTTCTTTCTAACATAGAACCCACAACATTCAGCCTATCTCGACCCAACTGTGAGGTCATGACATCGTCCTAAGCAATTCCTTTTACAAGGAACACTTTGCCAGACGCAAGTCGCATAGAAGCCGCGATTCCTCAAGGCACATTCCCGACCCGGTTGCATTCAACTGCTTTCAATAACATTATAAGGTCACATGTCCATTGAGTGCGGTCATTTCACCTTCTTCCGTAGTGGGTATTTGACGCGTTTCCATTACGAGTGAATGTGTGCTAGGTGCTATTTCTTGTATGGAACTTCGCCCTTAGTTTATCGGCAAATGTGTTTATTGGTTTGACTTTATGCGTGGATTAACTTTGGAGTGTTGTTTACTGTATATTTTATGGACGGTTTTCTGTAATATAATAGCGAAATAACTTTTATACGCACCCCAGGCCTTATATCTTTCAATTTATCTAAACTATACTTTGACTCAGTATTTTGGGGCTTAAAGTATTTATATTACTCTCAGGGCCCATAAACTAACCTCTGCGTAAAAACAATGACGGTGCTTCCCTTAATGCCTAAAAGAGTGACAAATACACTTTTAGATTTATAATATTAGAATGAAGTATAAAAGGAGCACTTGGGCCTAATATACCCCATAGTGTAGTATTTTTATATTTAAGATTATTTTAACAATCCATAAACCACAATTCCAGGATGATGGTGGTATTGGCTGAAAACACCCAGGATAGTTGTAAAGCGCCACTAGTACTACACAGTAGCCACTAGATCTATTTATAGTTTTAAAAGGTTAGCACTGCGGTATTTATCTATAAACGATACTTACGCCACAATGGCTTAAGGGGGGAGCATGCTTTAGAAGCTTAAAAATCGTTTTTTTTCGAGGATTTTTTGGGAAGGAAAGAAATATTTGATTGAAACGAAAATTTCAGGTTTTATTGTTATGTATTTCAAGAGTCTTCTCAATTTTTTTCATTAAAATATATGTCATATTATGCGTGGTACAAGCATTTCGCCGAGGCGCCTCGAGCATGTATGTGTCGTGCAGCGGGAAATATGCAGGTCGCAATTTTCATCTGAAACTAAAAAACCAAAAAATTAATTTTCAATAGTATAGCTTCTAGTTAAACCAAGAAAATTAAAAAAAAGTGAAAAATTCAATTATTTTTTGCAAATTAAAAAAAATCATTTTTTTGGAAAAAAAAATCACTTTAGATTGTTTAAAAAAATGGTTAATCATAACTTTTTCAAGTTTTTTTAGGTTCAACTAGAAGCTATACTATTGAAAATTAAAATTTTTTTTAGTTTTTTAATTTCAGATGAAAATTGCGACCTGCATCTTTCCCGCCACACGACACATGCATACTCGAGGCGCCTCGGCGAAATGCTTGTACCACGCATAATATGACATACATATATTTTGATGAAAAAATTTGAGAAGACTCTTGAAATACATAACAATAAATCCTGAAAGTTTCGTTTCAATCAAATATTTCTTTCCTTCCCAAAAAAAATCCTCGAAAATATCGATTTTTTAAGCTTCTAAAGCAGGCTCCCCCCTTAACTCTCAGAAAAGGTTGCCCTAAGCAGATAAAAATATTGAATGAATGAACAAGTCATTGCACTTGTGACACTGAAAAGGTTAAAATTATAAAATGTTAATTCAACGGTTTAGTTGTTCGCCTTACTATTAATATCATAGGTATAGCATACCATGATTATGCTATGAATGTATCAAACGAAAATTGAATTATTATGAAACATCACCGATTGATGACAAAATTGTCTAATAGGCAGGGTCAACATGACTCTGACGACACCTACAACACCTGATGAATCTGCGGTATCTATTGTCTAGCTTTATTCTGGCTGCTGACAGCATTAAACTTCTGGACCAATCTTCTTTATCCTTCATATCTTCTATTCACTCATCTGATCCCAATCAGAAAAATCTTGAAATTGACACCACAATAATTCGCAATGCCCGTTTTAGCAGATACTTGCACGTGGTGAAATAATCCATTAGTTTAAGAGACATTACAGCACGTCCCACTTTCGAGATTACGAATTTCACAAATCACGTTGGCTAATAGATGACGCGGAGAGCCTAATGTGGTCAAAACCCACGCAAGTCCGGTGGACGAAATTGGTCATTCTAATATGACTTATGCGATTTGGCAGGATTTAATCAAAACTGTAGTATAGTGAATTCGCGTTATTGGTAAGAAAGGATCCGAAAATCAATAAGACGGGTAATGCAGGCATTGTTTTACTGCACTATCGATGACTTGAAAAAAGTGTCGAATAAATGGTGGAGGAGGATTGCTAAGATCGAGATGGTTGGCTCTTACTTGGGGAGGCTTACTTTTTTTTTGTCACGCCCACCAGTGAACGGCGATAGGCTGAATATATAAGGTGGGAAATAATTTATGCTGGAGTATAGACAAACATTTGCACACCACACAATCATTCGACATGATTACACGAAAATTAACTCTTTGCCTAGCTAATTAAATCGAACGATTAAATATTTTCATTTATAGAAAACAAAAAACTACATTGGTCATTAAAATATATTACTTTTGAAGATAGATATTTGAGAATCTTATTGAAATAACTTAACTGAGTATGACTAATTCAAAGTAAATGACACTCAGTATTCTTATATTGACCGTAAGTGATGAAATAGGGTAAGTGGCTGTTCGTAAAATTTATTTATTTATTTATTTCAACAGTACAATATCTTACAGGTAAAAACCTAATGCGACATTGACGCTTTAACTTATTTTGCTATTTAATCCTAAGTATCAATATAATATATCAAAAATAATAATAAGCTTATATTTAACAATTATTAATTAATCACTTGTAGCTAATTATACATAATAGAACCTTTGTGATTTCACTCAAAGCGCCTGAGAACATGTCTACTCTGTCATGGGTTTCATTAATGATTTTAATTATCCGCGTGACGGGTGTTTTCGCCAGTAGATTGGTTCGGGCAACTGGTACCGCGAGTTGTTGCGGGAGCCGTCGCTTCCACACGTATCGGTCTGGGACGCACAGATTCAGATGCCGCAGCACCCCTGGGTTATGTGCTACCCCACGGAGTAATTTTATTATATACGCCGCAAGTGTGAAGTCCCGTCGTACCCTAAGCTCGTTGTATCCCACCATACCCAATACAAATAATGTGGGATACATTAAAGGGTAGAACGGGTATAATCCGTATATCTTATGGTATAGGTGTCGTGTAAATTTATTTTGAACCCGCTCCAACATGACACTGTATTTTGCTTCATAGGGAGCCCAAACAACTGCATTATGTTCAAGATGACTCCTGACTAGTGCATCGTACAACACCTTGATTGTTGTAATATTTGTGAACCCTTGAGATTGTCTCAATACAAATCCTAAATTTCTGTATGCCTTCTTGCATATCTTCATGATATGCTCCCGGAAATTTAGGTCTGTACCGAGAAGTACCCCAAGGTCACGAACTTGCGATAGTCGTTGCATCGGCTCCGCGCCCACCTTGTACTCATAGTGCACAGGAGTCCGCGCGCGAGTAAAGGTAATCACCGAGCATTTAGCTACATTAAAGGTGAGTTTATTTTTTTTACTCCACTCCACCACCCTGTCTATGTCTTCTTGTAGGTGTTCAAAGTCTATGTCACCCTTAATGTTGTGCAGCAATTTGAGGTCATCTGCAAATAATAAACAAGACGCATGTTTGACAACTTCCGGTAAGTCATTTATCATTATTAGAAATTCGAGAGGCCCCAAATTGCTGCCCTGACTTACCCCAGACCTTGTGAAATATGGTTGAGATTCGTACCCATCGTAATCTACATACTGTTGTCGGTGTTTCATGTAGCTGACAAAAAAATTTAACATGTGCGGTGTACATCCAATTGCCGCTAGCTTCCTTAATAACACATCGTTATCTACAGTGTCGAATGCTTTTTTAAAATCAAAGTATGCCGCGTCCACCTGTACCCCAGCGTCGACTGCCGACACCACTTTGACCATAAAGTTAAGCAGATTAATAGCTCTGCTACGCCCCGGTCGGAAGCCATGTTGCTCGTCCGACAGCTGCGCGCGGATCTGACTTTGCATGCAGCATTGGATCGCGGACTCAAAGACTAGCCGGCGTCGACAGCACAGCCACTGGTCTATATCCACTGACATCTGAACCAGCCTTTCCCTTAGGTACCGGAATAACTCGTGTTATTTTCCATCTCACCGGGAAAATACCCTCTTTTAAGCAGGTGTTAAATATATGATGTAGGGGCTCTGTTAGAACTAAATTAAAATTTGCGTACATATACTACGTCACAATATGTACAGAGCCAAGTGAAGAAAGAAATTATCGAATCTTCATCCAAAGTACGATCGGAATTTTACGTAAGATTTCGTATCAGTATTTAACATAAAAGCTATCGAAGCACGACATTTTCCACAAAACCCCAGAGCGGAAACCTTGGCTGGATGAATAAAACTACACAAAGACGCCGTTCGTAATAAATGTTTTTCCGGTGCTTTTGAAATTCTTTTAGGGGGTTTCGATTAAACTATCGTTTCCTCGACTCTTAACATAATTATAAAGAAACATTGATATTATTTTTAGAGATCTTTATTTATTGTTTAGTTTTCATAAAGTAAATGTATTAACGTCCACACAAAAGGTGCATAAACGATCCAAGAACGGTTGCAGTAAATCGCTAGATATTGATTTTAAGCGGTATCTGTACAAATTTTTCGGTGATCTTTGTGTTTTGCCTGAGACTTCACTGAAGAAAATAAAGCCTACACAAATAAAATCAGACCTTTTATTCACCATCAAATCTTAATTTAACCCTTAAAACAGGGAGTCATTTTCTGATTCCACTACAATAAAAGCCCAGACAATTATCTCGACAGTGACAAGTGACTGATAGCAGACGTATATCCGCGAGAGATTTAGTGGCACAATACGCACATGCGCACGCGCACCGCACGGCGCATGACCTCATCATCCACAATAGAACGCGTTATGCAATTAATGACCTGGTCACCTACATTGATAACGTGCTTTCTACACTTTCTCGATTTAAATATAATCTCAATACTATTTGCTGTTAATTCATAGTCTAATTTTTATATTTGTGTAATGATTGGCGAATTATATCGATTTAAGCCTAATTATTGTCATCTTTGACCCTGCGTTAATTTCTTATTTCATAATCATCACTATTACGTTTAGGCTATTGGAAGAACATTGTTGAACATAAGCTTACACCCCAAGAATTTCTGAAGCCACGCCAAACAGCCAGCATCCATTGAATACCAGCAACATAAGATTTTTATACGATCAAAGCGCTTATCTTTCGAGTGGCCGTTTGACGCTGCTATTCCCGGTATGTGGGCTCTATTTATGAACCTTTTGACCTTATGGACCATCAGTTCTACGTTTACCTATGTTTATGTCTCACCATCAACATATTTAATTTCTTAGCCGAAATGTTGAAAACCGCCAAGCATATTGTGTAAACTTGGGTAATATTTAGGAGCATTACCATTATAATGTATGTTAAACAATCATCGGAATGTATGTACGACCGAGTGACATCATCTAAGCAAGGACGAGTTATGTAACGCGCGTCACGACAGAAGAAATGTGAGAAAACAATTATGTGATGCTACATGGAATTTTTCTGTTCTTTAGGTTTTATTCTTTTCTTAGTGAGGTTTATCGCCCAAATATCCCAGTGGTCGTATGAAACTTGAAGTCTTGCATTTGATTCGTAGGTCAAGACATTTTGGAATTTTTCATTTCGAAAAACACGATTTTCTTGAGATAAAATATTGCACCCAAAATGTGGAGTGTTGATTCCCAGATTTTAAATGATTTCATTGATATTACTGAGTCCGTACTTATAGCCATATTTCTGTGCATATTATACTGCAAGGTTTTGAAAGAATATTTTTCAAATAAATAATATGTGTAAAAATATTTTTTGCTTCCCAATACCCTATCATTCACTCAAAATATTTCCGTAGCACTTACCCATGTTATAAATTAACTATCGATCATATCGGTGTTATAATGAATTGCTAATCTATTTTGTTATTTTAAGGAAAATCGGTTACGCCACCGAGATTAGATTAGATACTTTCAGTTTATTTACGAACAGAAATAACTTCAGCTGTTGAGGTATTACGCATAAGGAGCGGCGTGAATTGTGGATAGAAAAGGGTTTTATGAAGTATGGTAAGATTTACTGCGAAGGTCTCATAATATTAATTAATCCTGTTGCAAAAGAAGTCCTGATGAAAAAAGGAAATGTGGACTTAAATGATAAGATATGATCTGAAGTCATAGAGCTCTGCCTATATGTTATTTCATTTACCAACATCAGATTATTTACTTTGCCGACGAGGTTCAAAATTATTACATAGGTTCGCCAAACAAGCCGAAATCGAAATATGCCGAAGATCGAGCGAAATGGAGGAGGATTAGGCGGAAGAACCCTGGCACTGGCCGGGATAACGCCAGAAACAAGAAGAAGAGGTCCAGCAAACAAGCAAACAGGTCATCTAATGGTAAGTGATAATGAACACCTATGAACATTCACAGCGCTTGGATCATGGACATGTTATTACATGCCTACTAAATTGTAAGGAGAGCTGAAAGGAAAAAGAGTAAGAGGAAAGGGGTATTGGGCATACGGCAATCTTACTCACTGATAGAAACGCTACAGCCAAGCAGTTGCCTCACATCACTTTCCTGTGAGACAGTGCTACCGCCCCGGACGAGCCTGCCCATTCGTGCTGAGTCATGATTGACAACAAGCGTGGATTAACACTTTCAATAATCTAAAAATGTTAATATATATTTTTCATAGCAGTTATAACACGAGTTGCCGCATTTAATGTTCCATCAGGTCTAATAATTACTAAACTAAAGCCCCACTAATTGAATTCTTATGCATGTTGAGGATTCCTTTATTTCCTTGCTCTGTTAATTAATATTAGCTCGTGCGTCATATCTTCGTCAAGATAATTATCACATTACGATAGGGAAACTACATATTATACATGATTCATTTATTTATAAACATATGAATGACTGTTATTCTTCGTAAACGTTGGCCACAACACGTCTAGGAAACGTATATGTATCATCAATATTTATCAAGTAGGTACTCATTAATTAACTAAGAATCAACCAAATCTAATATTTTTTTCAGTCTTCGAAATTTAATTTTTGTGATAAATGCTTATGCGTATGAATGTGCTAAAGTGCATATTAATAATCATTATCAGCAAAATGTTTTTCCTTTATTCTCACAACACATCTATATCGCCTCCTTGGAATGATTTAGATTTTAGCCATTCATTTTAAGATCATTCTGCCTCACATCAATCTTGTCATTGCAATTTTTTTCAGTATATTGGATATTATTGTACTATATGATAGCCATTCATAAAATATCTCAGGATAAATTAGCAATGAAAAAACTTGATGACATTCCCAGTAGCGATCGAGCTGAGCTGAGCGCTTCAGTAATGGAATTAGGAACGACCAGACGACCAGCTTCTTGTCAATAATTGCCGGGAAATTGTGCGCGATCATGCGCACCTAGGGTTGGCAAACACAATTACATTAAATAAACAAAGAACCATGTTGTCCTAGAATTTATGTTTTTAACAGGTACTGTAATCATATTTTACTGTTAGGATTTTGCTGACAAAAACAAAATAGTAGCTAGTCTTGGTGCTAGTGACAATCTTGAAAATCTCTGCTCATATTTTATAGATAGTATCCTTCAGGAAGTGTCATGCTTGGCTAGCTAAATATTATGTATACAGATTTTTTGTTCTTAAAATAATCAATTGACACTTTTATTATCAGCAACGTGACATGACTGTCTATTTTTAATATTTTGATATAACACAAAGTAAAACGCTCTATGTCTTTACTATCATTCTTGGCTGATCAGTTTTCGGTTAATTATTGAATTGCTCGCTATATGTAGTATTTTCAAATCAGCTTACCTTAAAAGTATTTTAACCTATATTCTCCTACATACCAGAGCTATAAAGGGTGAGAGTGAGATACAAAAGGAATACACAAGTTGTATATTAAAAATACATGGTGAATAACACAAAAGTAAAATAATAAAAAGTATAAATTTAAAGGACAGTTGGCAACCCTACTAGAGGCTTCTTGATTCCGAAGGCTAGACTTGTCAAGCTCGCGTTGATGTAGTTAGTGTATTTCTCGTTTTCAATCACTAAAACCGTATTTCCATTTACATTCGAGCGAACGTGGTTCTAATAAAATTGTGCTACATAATGTTACAAAAATATTATTTGCCGTTTAAATTACAACTTGATATTATTCAAAAGTCCTGAATAATAGAAGGAGAAGAGATCACCAGGAGAACTTTTATGAATTAAGATACTGATGTAGGGGACTCAGCCTTTTATAAAGCAATCTCCATCATACTTTTAGAGCACTGTCACTACTAAATCCTAAACCATCATGAAGAAACATTAATAATCACTTAAACTTTGATAATCAACGTCACACATCTCAAAATGAATGCCTATAATAGCAACATTGCAATGACGTGTCGCGCTACAACAGTGCAGATTGTCTGCGGAATCGATTAGAACCTTCTCGGTTACGTGCTGCAATTAGCATGTTTCGGCTAAACCCCCCCCCCCCCCCCCCCTCCTAGCCAGCGTCCACCGCGGCGGCTTTTACTTTTACCGCGGTATGATTGAATTGCTGAAACTATGTCGGACATTGTGATATTGTGACGTAAGTGAGTTTTGTCGGATCGAGATCTTTTGTGTTATACACAATTGAATAAGTTGAAATATGTGACAAACTCAGGTTTAAAATGTGGGTATGCAAGAGACGGATAAGATGATGCAAGCGTGTACTATCACCTAGGTTGTTACCGTCTCAATATGAGAGAAAAAAATATAGTAAAGTAAAACATACTGATGTTAATTCTAAAGTATAACAAACCACCTTTTAGAAACGAGGTACCAATTGACAAAAAAAACTAGCTTTTGACCCATTGACGTAAAATATA